>WOXC01006361.1:0-302379 GCA_011680675.1 Gymnobelideus leadbeateri
TTTGTGAGGTGCAAATCATATAATGCATGTACTTTGCAAATGCCATAGTATTATCTATCAGGTGTCATCTTGCTGTTCCTTACAAACTCCCTTGTCAAACATCTCTGCTTAAAATTTACAGCTCTTCAATTTTTTATCTCTTGCAATTGCTAGCTTTCTATTAAAGTTCACTCAAGCAGCATGATTTGTATGAGGCCTTTCTAGATATATGTTTGATTGATTAAAGTCAGCTTGTTAACCCATTTTGAGTTGCTTTCCTTTAGAAAAGCAGATCTAAGAACCTGTGTTGGCAGCCACCCTGGGGATGCTGGGGTGCTTGCTGCTACAAAAAGTCAGGTCTCTTTTTGTATCCCCAGCACTTAGCATAGAGCTTGGAACATAGCAGGTGCTTAATAAATATTTATTGATAGACTGATCAACTGTAAGCTCTATGGAGGCAGGTACCATGCCATTTAACTACAATTTCAGTGTCTAGTACAATACTCTGCACATAGAAAGCCCTAAGTGAACGTATATATTAATCAATCTTTTCCAGGTTGAATATCCACTGTTTCACCAGCCAGTCAGTTCTTATATGGCATAGTACCCAGGTGTCATACCATTCTCTGTTTTTTGTAATTCACATTTGTTTTTAAAAGTAACAAGCATTTTATTCCACAGTGTTCAAGGCATTTGGCTGGGCCCTATGGAAACAGAAAAAAACCCAGTACAACCTCTGCCCTTAAAGGAAAGGGGGTGCAACACCTCACACACACACACCCCCCAACCCCTGACAAAACAATTTTTTGGGAGGGGGAGGAGGAGAGGCACTAGCAAAGTAGAAAATCTAGATTTTTTTCCCTTCTTCCCTCCTCACCCAACCCCAGCAATTCAATATAGGTTGTACATGTATAAGTTATGCAAAACATTTCCATAGTAGGTATATTGTGAAAGACTAATTATATTTCCCTCCATCCTATCCTGACCCTCACTTATTCTGTTTTCTCCTTTCACCCTGTACCTTTTCAAAAGTGTTTGCTTCTAACTACCCTCTCCCCCAGTCTGTCTTCCCTTTTATCAAAACCCCTTTTGTCCCCTTCCCCCCTATTTTCCTGTAGGGTAAGATACCCAATTGAGTGTGTATGTTATTCCCTCCTTCAGCCTAATTCAATGAAGAGTAAGGTTGTCCCCTTCCCTTTCACCTTCCTACTCTTCCCCTCCATTGTAACAGCTTTCTCTTGCCTCTTTTATGTGAGATAATTTACCCTAATCTATCTCTCTCTTTTCCCAATATATTTCTCTCACCTCTTAATTTTATTTTATAGATATCATCCCTTCATATTCAACTCATCCTGTGCCCTCTATGTATACATGTACACACATATGCACACCCTCATATATATATTTATACACATACACTCTCCTATACATACATATGCATATGTATATTCTTTTCAACTGTCCTCACACTGAGAAATGTCTTATGAGTTATGAGTATTGTTTTTCCATGTAGGAATATAAATAGTTCAACTTTAATAAATTCCTTATGATTTCTTTTCCCTGTTTACCTTCTCATTATGCTTCCCTTGCTTCTTGTATTTGAAAGTCAAATTTTCTGTTTAGCTCTGGCTTTTTCATCAAGAATGCTTGAAAATCCTCTATTTCATTGAATTTCCCCTGAAGCATTATACTTTGTTTTGCTGGGTAGGTGATTCTTAGTTTTAATACTAGCTCCTTCCGTGAACCTCCAGAATATCATATTCTAAGCCCTTTGATCCCTTAGTATAGAAGCTGCTAGGTCTTGTGTTATCCTGATTGTGTTTCCTTAATACTCAAATTATTTCTTCCTGATGGCTTGCAGTATTTTCTCCTTAACTGGGAACTCTGGAATTTGGCTATAATATTCCTAGGAGTTTTCTTTTTGGGATCTTTTCCAAGAGGCAATTGGTGAATTCTTTCGATTTTTATTTTGCCCTCTGGTTCTAGAATATCAGGGCAATTTTCCTTGAGAATTTCTTGAAAGATGGTGTATAGACCCCCCTTTTTTTTTTTTTTTTGATCATGGCTTTCAGGTAGTCCAATAATTTTTAAATTTTCTCTCCTGGATCTATTTTCCAGGTCAGTGGTTTTTGCAGCGAGATAGTTCACACTGCCTTCTATTTTTTCATTTGTTGGGATTTTTTTTATAGTATCTTGATTTCTCAAGTCACTAGCTTCCATTTGCCCCAATCTAATTTTGAAGGAGTTATTCTTTTCAGTGATTTTTTGAAATTCCTTTTCCATCTGGCAAATTTGACATTTTAAGGCATTCTTCTCCTCATTGGCTTTTTAGGCCTCTTTTTCCAGTTGAGTTAGTCAATTTTTTTAAGGTGTTATTTTCCTCAGTCAGGCTGTTGACTTGCTTTTCTGGATTTTCTTTTCTTTTTTTTTTTTTTTAAACATTTGTTTTTAAAACTTTTGAGTTCCAGATTCTCTTCCTTCTCCCCTCCTCAGCCACCCCCACTGAGAAGACAAGCAATTCAACATAGATTATACATGTGTAGTAATGAAAAACATTTCCATAGTAGTCATATTGTAAAAGACTCTATTTCCCTCCATCCTATCCTGTCCCCCATTTATTCTATTTTCTCCTTTGACCCTGTGCCTTTTTTTTTTCAAATGCTTTATTAACATCTGTTTTACTTCATTCATTTCCTCCACTTTTTGTGTTACAAATTTTCTCCCTGTTTTTCCCCTGCCCACCTCCCCAAAAGAGCAGTCCCCCAGGATATCCCCTCCTCTTATTTCCCAATTACATGTAAAATACTATTAATAATACTATCTATCTGTGTGTGTGTGTGTGTGTGTGTGTGTGTGTGTGTGTGTGTGTGTGTGTGTTTAAACATTTGGTTTTAAAACTTTGAATTCCAAATCCATTCCCTTCCTCCCTTTTGTCCCCCACCCTTACTGGGAAGATAAGCAATTCAATATAGGTTATACATGTGTAGCTAATTCAAAACATTACCATAGTAGATATATTATAAAAGACTGATTGTATTTCCCTCACTCCTATCCCACCTCCCACTTGTTCTATTCTCTACTTTGGTCCTGCCCCTTTCAAAAGTGTGTGCTTCCTACTTCCCTCCCCCCCCCCCAAGCCTTCCCTCCTTCTATCATCCCCTCTCTCATCTGCTTCCCCCTACTCTCCTGTAGGGTGAGATATCCTATTTAGTGTGTATGTCATTCCCTCCCTGATCCAAGTTCAATGGGACCAAGGTTGACCCATTCCCTTATGCCTTCCTGTTCTTCCCCTCCATTGTACCCATTTTCCCTTGCCTCTTCTATATGAGATAGTTTTCTGTATCTCCCCATCTCCTCTCATTATATTCCTCTCACCTCTCAATTTCACCTTTTAAGTATCATCCCTTCCTGTTCAATTGGTCCTGTGCCCTCTATATGTATGTATGTATGTGTGTGTGTGTGTGTGTGTGTGTGTGTGTGTGTATATATATATATATATATTTCTATTCCCTTCAACTATTTTCATACTGAGAAAAGTTTCATCACTTACAATTATCGTTTTTCCATGTAAGAATGTAAATAATTAAACTTTGATAAGTTACTTATGATTTCTTTTCCCTGTTTACTTTCTGGATATATTGTAAAAGACTGACTATATTTCCCTCCCTCCTATCCCACCTCCCACTTGTTCTATTCTCTACTTTGATCCTGTCCCTTTTCAAAAGTGGGTGCTTCCAACTTCCCTCTCCCCCAGCCTGCCCTCCCTTCCATCATCCCCACTCTCATCCCCTTCCCCCCCTACTCTTTGAGTACTCTTTAGGCTATTAAAATTTTCATAGATGTAGCAGCAAGCACCCCAATATCCCCAGGGTAGCTGCCAATATAGGTTCTTACCTCTGCTTTTCAAAAGGAAAGCAACTCAAAATGGGTTAACAAGCTTACTTTAATCAAACATATATTACCTAGTTCAGGGGGAAAAGGTCAGCACCCCGAATTTCAGATTATACAGACAGAACTTACAGATCAAACAGACAGGCTTCCAAACTGTCCCAACATTACATACATCAATACCAAATCACAGTTACCAGAGAGGGAAGCATCAACATCTGGGTTTTCAAAGCCAGGGGGCTCTCAACAGTGGCTTCCCAGAGTCTCATCTGGTCAAATCACACAACACTTCTCAGAGTGAGCCCCAAAGCAAAGCCTTTCATCAGAGTTTATATAGCCTTCTCCTGGCTCAAAGATTGTAACAACCTCCTTGACCCACTGCCCAATCACAAAGTATCTAGGTGTGGGCTTTCCTGAAAAACAAGCCTCCCACCACAGGCTCCAGGTGCACTTAAGCTAGGGGCAAGGAAGATCTTTAAATTTGCATTTCCATTACATTCGGCCCCAAGATCTTTCATGCCCACAGCATACACAATTTACATTTGAATTAGCACTAAAATATCTCTTAGGTCACATTTTCCAGGTACATAATAAAATCACAATATAATCTCAAAATACTATAGTCCAAGTCTTCCACTCATGGGGCAAAGTCTTGATTAGTTCAATTAGTCTCTTATCTGTAACAATATCTCAAAGTACAATTAGTCACTTATTCATTAGTCTTACTAAGTATGCCCATAGCATAGACAATTTACATTTCAATTAACACTAACCATCCCTTTAGTCATATTTTCAAGGTACATCTAAAGTTACCAAAGTGGCCACTGGGTCTTAAACAGAGGACATTGCATTTTCACATCAATTCACAAAATACAAAGCATTATCACATAAAGTTCTCTTGGGAGGGAGGGGGTGTCCTTCCCATAACACTGCTCCAGCCCCTGCTTCCAAATGCAGAGAAGGAACTAGGCAACAAAACCAAAGTGGGGTCCTTGGGGTCCATGGCACTTCACCCCACCCACCATAGTCACAAGTCCATCCCCCTGGGGTCCCAAACTGTGGGATGCAGCAAGGAAACATTCAGTGCCCCTGCTTTGCCACACAGTCCTTATCTTGTCCTGTGGCTGAACTCCAAACTCCTGGGTTCCTTCTCCTCCAGCAGAAGGCAGCAGCTCCTGGCTTCTCCACAGGTTTTCATGCAGGCAGCTCACCACTCCTGCTCTCAGCTCAGTGAAGTCAGCATGCAGGCCATTCTTCTCTCCTGCTCCATGGCTCCACAGAGTCACAGCTACCACAACTGGGAAACAATTATCCCAGCCCCCATACTTTCCTTTTACTCAGCAGATCCCATCCATCGTCGCCATTTTGTAGCAGCAAGCACCCCAATATCCCTAGGGTGACTGCCAACACAGGTTCTTAGATCTGCTTTTCAAAAGGAAAGCAACTCAAAATGGGTTAACAAGCTTACTTTAATCAAACAAACATACATTACCTAGTTCAGGGGAAAAAGGTCAGCACCCCGAACTTCAGAGTTACAGAACTTACAGATCAGACAGGCTTCCAAACTGTCCCAACATTACATCATCAATACCAAATCACAGTTACCAGAGAGGGAAGCATCAACATCTGGGTTTTCAAAGCCGGGGGGCTCTCAACAATGGCTTCCCAGAGTCTCATCTGGTCAAATCACACAACACTTCTCAGAGTGAGCCCCAAAGCAAAGCCTCTCATCAGAGTTTATATAGCCTTCTCCTGGCTCAGATTGTAACAACCTCCTTGACCAACTGCCCAAGGTGTGAACTTCCTGAAAAACAAGCCTCCCACCACAAGCTCCAGGTGCACTTAAGCTAGGGGCAGGGAAGATCTTTAAATTTGCATTTCCATTACAATAGAATATTGGAGTCTTTAAGAAGAAATGTATAGTATAATATAATGCCTGTTTTCTTTACCTATGATTTTATTGTGAGGTTATTATTAGTCTTCTTATGGTCTTATATAATTCTGTCCAATCGGTGACAGAAAAGATTGGATCCTTTCCAAGATTTGAATTTCTCCATTTAGCCTTTTCATTAAGTTAACAGTATAAGGAAATGGTATGCCTTTTATTAAATAGAAGAATATGAGAAACATTTAAAAGTGTCTAGGAACTATAGATCTCCACTAAAATTCTTTTTATACCCTATGTATAGTGGAGGTGACTCTGGGTTCTCAATGGTTATGTCTGTGGGTCACAAACTTTTGACAGGTCCTCTGAAGCTGGAAAAGCTTTGAGTATGAACCCAGTGATGGACCATATATTTCTGTTGTCCACTGACCAACGCTGTCTGAGTTTGGAGAAATTGGTCATATCTGTTCCCAAAGACTACCTGTTAGAACTATTTGCATCAGTGGTTAGAAGTTTTAAGTTGGCTAGCTTAGCTATTAGGAAATGCATTAATAGGTTCTATCGTGTTTAACATAATTTTGTGTCATGTTTAACATGCAGCTCATAATCTTGGGAAAGATCATATTCCTAGAGTTAGAAGTGTCAGTATTAAAAATAGTGGGACTATCAGTTTTGCCTAATTTTTCCTTAGGACAAAAGTTTCTGTTGGTGGGGAAGAGGGAATATGTATCTGGTGTGGCTGAGGTTTACAAAAAAAAATTCAACAAAACTTCTTTAAAATATTGACTGAACTTCATAGGATTTGAAATGTAGGAAGTATAGTGTTCAAAGCATACCTCTGAAAATCTAACACTTTTATAACATTGTTACTGAAATCACTAAATAGTTAAAGTTGTTGCTTCAGTCTTTTCTTTGAAATAGTCTGTATTTATAAATTATGCAGAAATCCCTAATTGGTAACAGCATTGCAAACATAGGTCATTCTGTCTTAGACAAAAAATTGTGATATTCTTTTTTGCCTTCTCTTCTGTCTCCAGGCTCATTTTTCTATATTGTTTTCCCTTCTAAATTGGAGAGTTCTTACTTCAAGTGTGTATTGTTCCACTCTTCTACTCAGAAAGTACTAGATTCTTGGTATCAGAGAAATCTGAGTTCTTGACTTAGCACTTACAGTAGCTTAGCATGGGGAGGACATATGGTATTTTTGTCACTAACCACACTATTACAAAATTTTATTTTATTTAAATTTTCCTAGCTTCATGACTTTTTCCTACAGAAATTTTTTAGAATCATCCTAGACGATTTTTATGTTAATTACATCCCCACATTGGAGATATCAGGCAGTTTTTTCCCCTAGCATAGTGCATTGTAATGAAAATGTAGATTTGAAGATCTTCTCTGACCCTAGGCCCTTTGATTAGCTTAAGTGACTCTGGGAACCTTCTTTAATTTGAAAATATACTCTGCCCCCTAATAGGCTGAATGTGGTCACATGGAGCCTGTGGTAGGAGGCTTGGTTTTCAGGAATGAACACACTTTGATGCCGTGTGATTGGGCAGTGGGTCAAGAGGATGGTTACATTCTCTAACCCAGGAGAAGGCTGTATAATTCCTGATGTGAGGCTTTGCTTTGGGGCTCACTTTGAGAAGTGTTGTGTGATTTGACCAGATGAGACTCTGGGAAGCCATTGTTGAGAGCCCCCCCCCAGCTTTGAAAACCCAGATGTTGATGCTTCCCTCTCTGGTAACTGTGATTTGGTATTGATATAATGGTTGGACAGTTTGGAAGTCTGTCTGTTTGATCTGTCTGTATATTCTGAAGTTCGGGGTGCTGACCTTTTCCCCCTGAACTAGGTAACATATTTTTTGATTAAAGTAAGCTTGTTAACCCATTTTGAGTTGCTTTCCTCTACAAAAGCAGATCTAAGAACCTGTCTTGGCAGCTACCCTGGGGATGCTGGGGTGCTTGCTGCTACATGCATGACCAGCTTGTTTAAAACTCCTGTGAAAAATTCATGCCTTTTTTCCCCTAAGTTCAAAAGTTACTATTTTAAAATTTGTCTCATGGTTTTTGAAGTCCTTTTCATGTTAGGTCATTAACATTTACTCTAAGCAGGGTGTTTGATTTCCTAGTTAAAATATATAGCCCCAAATGTGAAGGGTGGTAAACTTCTGCAGGAAGAGTTCATTTTTATAACTGTGCCCTTTGAATCTCCTCTTTGCTTTCCTCCATCAGTTGAGTGCTTCCCATTCAGTTCTTTTAGTTCCAATTTTCAGTGCTAAAAGTCAGGTGTTCTTAACCTGTGGTTCATGAAATTGTGTGTGCATGTGTCTGTGTGTGTGCATATACACATAATTTCCTTTGCAATCTCCTATATTTATGCCTTTAATAATAATATTTTGAGAAGTGGTCCATAGGATTTGTCAGACCACCATGACATTGACAAGAAACTTCTATCTTAAATGTTTCCCTTTTTTAAGAACACTTACTTTAAATGATTCCAAGTTCCTCCTTGCCCTAAAGTTCCACCCACTCCCAGACTAATCCAGCAGTCATGCTACATAGCTAAGTTAGTAAGGCCTCTGCATATGACAGCACTTGGTATTATAATGTCCTTTGTCTTATTTTGAATGAAAGTTGCTCTTGAGCAGAAGATAATTTGATGACTGATCTTAATTTTCCTACTAGATCAGTAGTTATTTTGCTTGTGATAACCAAGCTAATAATAGAATTTTGTTGTTGTTTTAGTTCAGAGGGCATTCTGATTAAGGAACCTTACCTAGCAGAAATGACTGTCTTTAAAAAATTGTCTCTTGACAGATTTTGACTTAAATGAAAGTTTTCTTCTATAATGTGAATCATAGATCAAAGTTTCAGATGACCAGTGTGTGATATGGAAAAGTGGGGTGATTGATTGTACGTGGGTTATGTCCTGTTTTCAATGCTAACTTTCATATTCATATGAGAAGTAATGGTAATATGTCATCAAGGACATAAAACATTGGGGGAAAAATGGGTAGTGAGAGAGAGCAGTAAAAGAAGAACATCCCAAACTCTGCATTGCTATGCACAAAATATTAAGAGACCAAGAAGAAGGCCTCTAATACATTTGGTCATCCTTAATGGGAGGAATTGTGAAAAATAGTGCGTAAAAATTGAACAGGAAAAGAAGACACTACGGGGAATAAAGGGAATGTCCACAAATGGTCATAAGCCATTGAAATAAAATCTCAAAGTTGAAGCAGTTTTGTTTTAAGATTACCTTGTTAGGCTTGCTGAATTTAATTTAGGCTTAGTGAATTTGGTACACTTAATTGAAGATGAAGGAAACAGGACTAGTATTTGTGGATAGTGAATAAATGAATTCATGGCTAATCCAATATGTTATTTTAAGTAGTCATTTCAGATCTATTATCAAACATTTTCTGTAAGCAAATAACCAATAGTAAGATTGATAGACTATGAAACTTTTTTTTTAATATTTTAGGAATGAACAGCATGATACAGAGCTTAGACAATTAAAAAACTATATATATAATCCTCACAATAACAGATTTGACTTCTTTTAATAGATCAATTTGTAATCCAAAAAGAACTTATACACACACACACATACACACAGTCTTTTACTATAATTCTTTGAATACCTTTTGATGGCAGTATGGTATGGTGATGAGCAGTGGATTTGGAGTCAGAAAGCCTGGGTTCAAATGTTGCCTCCACTGCTTACTACTAGCTGTGTGTATGTCTATGTGTATGTGTGAGTGAGAGAGACATCTTAGGCAAATCCCTGAATGTCTTCTGGTAATTAAAAAGGTATGGTAATTCTTTTTTTTTTTTTCTTACCTGTAAAAAGAATGGGTAAGGCTAGAAAAGCTGTAATGTTCCTTCCAGCTTTGTTTTTTTTTTTTTGGAGGGCAGTTGGGGTTAAGTAACTTGCCCAAGGCTACACGGCTAGGTTTTCATTTGTGTGTGTGTTAAGTGTCTGAGACCGGATCTGAACTCAGGACCTTCTGACTCCAGGGCCGACACTCTACTCACTGCGCCACCTACCCGCCCCCTGTTCCTTCCAGCTTTAAACCTGTGATCCTATTATGAATAAAATGAAAGGACTGGATTTTTTTGTCTTTTTTAAAAAATTTGAATCTTTTACTTTCAGGTAAAAGGAAACAATATTACTTAAGGTAGTAGCCTCAACAAAAAAATGTAGAAAGCTTTTTATGTACATAATTTTTATACCATGTACATAATGAGCATAGAGGGAATCTGGTTACTGACTGTACTATGGGAGAGAGATAACAAAGGAAACTGAGGCATGAGATAAAAGTAAATAAGATTGGGGCAGGGAAGAATAGAACCACAGTGTAGGGGGGGTGGAGCATAGTTAAGGAGTGGAGGGAATTTCCAAGGGAAAAGAATATTTGTGACATAAAACTGGAAGGAATGAATCTTCATGATCATATAGTTCAAGCCCATCAAAAAGTGAAATTGGAAACTGAGGCTTGGAGGGAAGATGATTTTCCTTTTGTCACATAAGTGCTAGGTAGCAGAACTGGGATTTCAATACCTGTCTTCTGACTCCACATCCAGTGTCCTAGTTGTTATTTCATTTTTAATAAATCTTGTCAAGATGAATAAAGAAAACAATAAGCAGGGCAAACAAAATCTTCCTACGATATTCATTAGAAAGTCCTCTTGCAGTAGCAGGTAGGTAAACTATGGAGGAAATAAGTCCTTTTTGGGAACAAAAAAACATTCTTGTGCATACTAGCAATTAATATAAAGTAATCCTGGATGTCCATTCTTTGAATACCTCTTTCAGTTGTTTTTCA
Organism: Gymnobelideus leadbeateri; assembly: GCA_011680675.1. Classification (NCBI taxonomy): domain Eukaryota; kingdom Metazoa; phylum Chordata; class Mammalia; order Diprotodontia; family Petauridae; genus Gymnobelideus; species Gymnobelideus leadbeateri. Next base: position 10,585 of record WOXC01006361.1, read on the forward strand.
GAAATCAAAGAAATAGACAAATAAAATTCAATAATAGTCTTCTTTTCAGGTCCCAAAGTAAAGAGCTCTTAACTAGTTAATTGAAGAATTTAACCACTCTTGAGTACTTTTACTATTGTATGTTACAAGGTTCTATGTTTCTTTTTCTTTTTGTTACTATAACTTCATTCTTAATAAGGTTAACATCTTAGTATACGGATGTTTCTTTTTCTTTGCAGGTAATGGCATCGGCAGCAGAAGAGTTTACAGTGGACAACTTTTCACCTAAAGCTGGTACCAGCAAGTTGCAGTGGACAGTTCCTGCTGATGCTTCTCCAGATTCTAAGTGTCCTATATGTTTGGACAAATTTGACAATGTGGCATATCTGGGTCACTGCTTACATAAGTTTTGTTTCCGCTGTGTACAGGAATGGTCAAAAAACAAAGCTGAATGTCCTCTCTGCAAACAACCATTTCAGTCTATCTTCCATTCGGTGAGGGCAGAAAATGACTTTGAGGAATATGTCTTAAGACCCTCATATAGGAACATGACCAAGGAATATGTTCAAGGATCTTTTGCTAGTCCTGATGGGCGAAGATTTCGCTACCGAACGACTAGCTGGAGAAGGGAAAGAAGTGCTTCTGCTTACTCCCAAAGGAGTGCTTCTCTTCGGAGGACTGAAACACCACCTGACAATGGGGTACTATTTGAAGGATTATCTGCTCCACCAATACGACAGAGAGACAGTGGAATTCCTCATATATTGAGACAGGAAGGAAGATCCTTGCGGAAAATTCAAGAGTCAGATATGATTAATTTCAGAAGAACACTTTATCGTTCTGGTATTCGTGTTAGACATATTCAAGATGGTGGCCGCTATAGAGATATTTCAGCTGAATTTTTCCGTAGAAATCCTGCTTGCCTTCACAGATTAGTTCCATGGTTAAAGCGAGAGCTTACAGTTCTCTTTGGAACTCATGGATCTTTAGTCAATATTGTTCAGCACATCATCATGAGTAACGTTACTCGCTATGACTTAGAGAGTCAAGCTTTTGTGGATGACTTAAAACCTTTTTTACTTAATCGGACTGACCATTTTTTACATGAATTTATCAGTTTTGCTCGATCACCTTTTAACATGGAGGCTTTTGATCAACATGCTAATTATGACTGCCCTGCTCCTTCATATGAGGAAGGTAGCCAGTCAGATTCCTCAGTTATTACCATATCTCCTGATGAGGCAGATAATCAGGAACTAGATACCAATACGTTGACTACTGGTCAAGCTCCGTGGGATGATGAAACTCCAGGGCCATCATATTCAAGCTCAGAGCAAGTTTATACAACTGTGTCTTCCCCTTTAAATACTTCTGACAGTTCAGATGAAGAACTTGTAAGAAGTAGACCGCAGACTCCAATGGGTATAGACACCAATCAGGACCTAAATGATGATGCTGACTCTTCATCAGACAATTGTGTTATTGTTGGATATGTTAAACCACTAGCTGAGAGAACCCCAGAACTTGTTGAATTGTCCTCTGACTCTGAAGAATCAGAGTCTCAGAAAAATGAATCTGTGAAGAAGCCAGATCCCACCTCCAGTGACAGCGATTTTAGTAGATGTTCATCTCCACATTCATTTGTTTCAAAAGATGGGCACATAAGTAAAAGTCGCTGTAATTCTGATCCCTCACCTTCTTCTAGGATACTTAGATCAAAAAGGGAGAAGCGATCAGTTTCATCATCTCCTAAGAACTTGAGCTCCTCAGTGACAACAGAAAGAGTATGTTCTCCATGTTGCCATAGACTGTCCAAAAAGAGGGGAAGATCAAGAAGTTCAGATTCATATTCTCAAAGCAGAGATGGGCGTGACCAAAAGAGCTGTAGGAAACATCATGGAAAGAGACGGACAAAAAGCAGAAGATCAAGAAGCAGAGATAGTAGTCAACTTAAAGATAGAAAAGACAAGAAAGCATCAAGAACTAGAGATAACAGTTGGTCAAGAAAAAGTCAAACAGTATCCTTAAGCAGTGAAAGCACAGTTTCCAGAGAGAGAAGCAGATCCAGGTCTCGGAGCAGTGATCGTGGTAAAAGAAGATCAAGAAGCAGGGATAGGGAACGATACTATTTAAGAAATAATTATACAAGACGATATCAATGGGAGTATACTTACTATAGTAGAAACAGGGATGGCTATGAGTCATCATATAGGAAGAGAACTCTAGCTCATTATCCTCGACAATCTTCTAGTCCAGAATTTAGAATTCAGACCTTTTCTGAACGGACAAATGCTAGGAAGGAAAGTTGTCACAATGAGAGGAGGCATTACTACAATGAAAGGCACAGGTCAAGGAGTCAGTCCAGTAATAAATCAAGAGATGTTTCTGTAGGATCTGACCATGTGAGGTGTGAAAAGCCTGGGGGGAAACGAAAGTACAAAACTAGACACTTAGAGGGTACCCATAAAGAGACTGAACAATCTTATGAAGATTCTTCCAAGGGAAAGGGAGAATGTTTTGAAAAATCTTCTAAGTTTGGTGAGAGCTACAAAAATGAGAGTGACAGCTTTTCAGATAGATCCAGCAGGGATAGACATAAGAGGAGGAAAAAGAGGGCCCGAAGTTTAAGTGTAGAGATAGTTTATGAAGGCAAAACTACTGACACAAGTAGACATCATAAAAAGAAAAAGAAAAAACATAGGAGGAGACATAAGAGACATCATACAAGTAATTCTTCACAGTCTTCTCCAATTGTGATTACAATTGAGACTGATAGTGACAAGGAACCAGAAGTGAAAGAAAATATTGAGTCTGACAGTTGTGCCACCTTGGCAACTCAGCATAGTAAAAGGGAATCTTCCTCTCCTGTCTTGGGGTCAATTAAGAAGAAAGATACATTTGCCCTAAGTGATGGAATTACTGTCCTGGACAAGGAATGTGAAATCACCCCATGTAATGGTGATTTGGATAATGTCACCAAGACTATAGATAACCTTCCAATCCAGGAAACTTCAGCTGAACAGACTTCTGCTGTGAAAGAGAGCACCTTTGTTTCTGGTATGGGCAACCTGCACAGTGACATTAAATCTATACAGACTGAGCCATCTGTACATTTGCCATCTCCAAAGACATCAGTAATAGAGCCTTCTCCAGAACGACCATCATTAATGCTAAGACTCCCAAAACATCTCATAGAGAAATCTTGTATTGGTCCTGAAGAAAAGACATAACATGTTTTACATTTAATTAAGATCCATAAAGATGAAACTTTCTGGCAAAGGTATTTTTTCTTGCCTTTAAACTCAAAGTGATTTTCAAGTTAAGGTTTTGTAAGAGCATTTTATTCAGAAAGTGAACAAAACTCAAAGATAAGCACTTTTGAGTAAAAAACAAACCTTGCTAACAGTTTATTTAAAACTTGTATTCTTTTTTTCTAAATAAAAATGTAAATTTTAGAAGTTGTAATTCATAAAGCCATACTGAATTTTCATTCTATAAAATATTCAATGGATATTTTAAAATTATGATTTTTAAGAAAGAATTATTATGGAAATTTGCTTATAAAACTTTATGATTGGTAAAGTTGTGGGGATTCTTTTTTTTGTTTTTTTTGTTTTGTTTTGTTTTTGTTTTGTTTTTTAGAAAATTTGTATAATTTGAAACAATCTTTAAACGTTAATTCAGACTATTTTTATCTGCATGGATTACTTTGACCTCCGCCAAGAAATGTTTTCATGTTTTTTGTATACATGTCTAATGTGACTGCTAATGAAATATGAATTTGCAAAAAAACTCAATAAAGCAATAATATTTTAACCAAAAAAAATCCACAAATTTCCCAGGATAATTTTTTTCATTGAAACTCAGTCCTAGAAAATACCTGATGAGAAAGCTGTCATTATTCCCACTTTATTTTAAATGGTCTTTAAAAGTTAATACACTAGTAACTAGTACATATTTTATTCAGCATTGTAAATAATAACATTTGTCTCCTCTAACTAAAAGAGTTTAGCATTTATTTTGCAACATATTTTACCTGTATTATTTTATGGTAACATATCCTCAATAGGAAATACTTGTTTCATCCACGTCTCAACCTTATTTTTATAGTTGACAAAATATCCATTCAGATTAAACGCAGGTTTAGAGGTTGAGCAGCAGACTTTAGATTTATTATGAATGTGACTTTTGAATATTAATATTTCCTTCATTTTGGAATTTAAAATAGTGCAAAAATAGGAAATTTGAGTTGGTAATGAGAAATAAGGGTTGAATAGTGAGTTCATAAAGAAAAGTAGAAGGAACATTATAGGAAATGTTGATTTTTTTTTTAAAGGATATGATACTTTGAAAAAAAATTTAAGAGTATGATCTAGAAGACACTTTCCTTTATCTGTGATATTTATTTGTTCCATATATTTTTCCAAATTATCAATTTTTTTAGAAATTTGGGATTTAGTGATTTTATTGTTTTAAATATAATTTGTGATTTAATGAGAGTCTTAACTTTAATTTGAATATATTTCACTAAATGGTCTGTAAAATACCTAAAATTACCTGTAGAAGAATTTCTTCAGTACCTTTTTCTCTTTTCTTGGACACATCAAAGCACTATCTTTGAATACTCTTTAGTTTTTAAGGATATTTGTCTTTTAAATTATTATGTATATGTAAATCTTAGGATTTTTGTCTCCATTTTTCTACCCCTTGCTAACAAAATTGGGTTTCTGTAGAAGTCACTATTTTGTCGAAGTTTTAGCAAGTATTCTGTAGCCCAGGGATGGCGAACCTCTGGCCTCGAGGCGACATGTGTCCTCAGTCCTCGGGTATGGCCTTTTTACTATGTCCAAGTTTTACAGAACAAATACTTTTATTAAGGAGATTTTTTTCTGTGAAATTCGAATTCAGTCCAAGGGTCTCATTTGAGGACCTAGAGTAGCATAGAGGTCGCAGGTTCCCCACCCCTACTATAGACCATACAGATCAATAGACATTAAGTACCTTGTACATAGGAAGAATTGTCCTTTAGTACTAGAAGAAGAATATGTAATATACATAGACCTTAATGTTATAGGATCTGGAGGCTTACAAACTAAGGAAGAGGGGATATATAAGAAAGAGGACATATAAAGCATTTTGATATGTTATTAAGTGGAATGTGACTGCCTAAATATGTAGGATTATATAACATTCATTTGCAATCCATAAAGGAGGAGGCATTTGAGCTGTCATGAGGGATGGGTTGGATTTCATCAAGTTTCAGAGATGAGTAGACAGTCCAGGTATAGAGAACAGTGTTCAATAAAGGTATGGAGATAGAAGAACATAAGATGTGTATATAAAAAGAATAGAATTTTTTAAAAAAAAAATCTACCATATGACAACACCTTTCTAGAAGAACACCTGAATTCCAGGATTTAAAAGATTTTCTATTCACTTTTTTTAAATGGGCTTATGTTTTCTTAGTAACATTTGTTAAAATTAAGATTTGTGGGTTAAAGTTGTCTTCCATTTTCTTAGCTATTTTTTCCTTTCCATTTCTTGCTTTTCTGAACTTTGTTCTGTGATTTCTTTAGAATCCTAAAGGAAAATTTGACTCCATATATCAGAAAGATGCTTTGAAAACTGAACTAAGTGTTTAATAAATACTTGAATGCCAGAAGTTGAGGAGGCAGTTTATTTTAACTGCAGCTTTACCACTTAGTTGTGTGATTTTAGGAAAAGTATTTACCTTCTCTAAACCTCATTTTCCTTATCTGTTAATTGAGGTACATTCTTTTTTGTTTGTTTTTGCTTTCTGTTTTTTTTTGGGGGGGGGAAGGCAGGGCAGTTGGGGTTTAGTGACTTGCCCAAGGTCATATGGCTAGTAAGTTTTAAGTGTCTGAGGCCGGATTTGAACTCAGGTCCTCCTGACTCCAGGGCCAGTGCTCTATCCACTATTCCACCTAGCCACCCCTATTAAGCTGTTCTTAAAATTTTTTTGGCCTCAAGATTCCTTTACACATTTAAAAATTATTGAGGATTCCAAAAAACTTTATTTTATTGTGGTTTGCATTTTGATTTTTATGGTGTTCGGAGTAAGTGGATAGCTTTAAAATATCCATTAAAATTATTATAAATATTACATGTTGACGTAAGTCCTTTTTTAATGAAAACTTTTCAAAAATAAAATTTAATGAGAAGAGTGGTATTTTTTATCTGCTTCTGCTTTGATCGGTTGAGATAGGCTGTTTTGATCAAAGTATGTGAAGAAAGCCAGCCTCATGCAGACATTCTAGTTGGGAAAGGGAGGAGTATTTTAATAAGCAAATGATTTCTTAGTATAATGAAACTAGTTTTGACTTTGGGGACTGCCTTGCCAGGGACCTCCAGTGGTTTAGACCACCCTGAGAACAAATGATCTAGATAAATGCTAAGGCTCCTTCCTGTTCCACTACCTTAGGATGGTTTCTATACCTAGCCCTTTTATTTAAAGACCACTTTCATTTTCTATTTCTTTGCCAATCCGTATTTTCCATCAAATGCTTTAGTTATCATTATCCAATGCACTTTCCTTTCCTTATAACAATAAGACTGCCAATTATTGTCTTCATTTGCTGAATCATAGAATCTCAGAGTAGGAGGGGGGCCCACTAGTTCCATTTATAGCTGAAACAAGAGACCCTTTTATGATATTCCTATGTAGTGGTCTTGTAGCCTCATCTTAAAAATCTGTAGTGATGAACTTTGCTATCTTCTGAGTTCCACTTTACATCTAATGTTAGTTATGTTGATCTTAAATTGGCCAACAAGTTTAATCCCTCCTCAATGCCATTATCTCTCAGAAAGTCTCATGAACAAATTGATTTTAACTAGCAAAGGTTTTCCTTGAAACACATTGACTTTAATTGTCTTATAATGGAACAAGTACTCCTTTTCAACTGGAGTCATTTGAATTTATACCTTGCCTATTTGCTAGAATTATAGAAATTGACATTTCCATCAGCATCTCCCACCATATGGGCTACTCAACTTTAAAAGTTATTGAGACAATGTTCAAGGATCTAAAACAATTCCAAAGGACAGTTGATGGAAAATGCCAGCAACATAGAGAACTATGGAGTCAGAATGCAGAACAAAGCAGACTTTTTTTTTTCTTATCGTTATACTTTGTTGTCATTGTTCTATGCAACATGATGTAATGAAAATGGGAATTTGAAGATCTTCCCTGCCCCTTAATAGACCTGGGGGGGTGGGTGGGAGTTTGAAGGCCTCCCCTGCTTTCAAAGTAAACTCTGCTCCCTAATAGGCCAAATATGGTCACATGGAGCATGTAGTGGGAGGGGTTTGCTGAAGGGAAGCAGAGCCCACAGGAAGCTGGTAGAGCTAGCAAGCTCTGGGAGAGAAAAGACCCTCAGGCAAGGAGTCAGGCTTGTGAGTAGATATTGATCTTATATTGGTTTGTGGGAAGGCTGAAGGATGCTGTGGCTCTCAGTGTTATTATGGCTTCTGGGAATATCTTTGGAACTATGATGGAATTGGCTTACTGGTTTTGGGATTTAGTTTTCTGGTGTCTAAATAAATGCTTCAATTTTACCTGGAGAATCTGGTACATTTTGCGACCAAATGTCATATGATGTTTAGGCTCGGTCTGTATCCTGATTGTGGGAGCTGTGACGATGAGGATGGGACCACGAAATATAAGACCTCTAGTTGGAGGCAGAAGGGATTTAGAAGAAAAGGCTATCCCAGGATGGGGAGATTTGCCTTATGCCCCCCTAGCAAAGGAGTTGTCTAAAAGTACAGGGCTATGTGAAAACTGGGAACAGTTTGTAGCAGGGAGAAACTAGAGATTTAGAAACATGTTTGCAAAGAATACCAATAAAGCCTGTGCTGCAGGCAGTAAGTAGAAAAGGCTGGGTTTTGCTAACAGTCTACCGTATTGTGTGTAAAAGCAGAGACAAGCTGTTACAAGAGTTGGCTAAGTGCCAGAATTCGAGCTCTCCTTTAGAAAAGTATTTGCCAGAAACCTTTTGTCCAGCAAGCTTTTAGAGATTTTGATTTGGCAGAAGGTAACAACACGACCAGTCTGTTAGATTTAGCTGCTGCTGGATGCAATAGAATGTATCCTGCTGATTCTATGTGGCCTAGTGAAGACAGACCCTGGTATTCCCTTTGAGACTATGAGAAAATTGAAAGGAAAAGTAATAAAAACTACTATCATGGCTAGAGATGCAGATACATATGAAATCCCCTTAGCAGTTCCTCGTAGAAATATCATAGTGAAGAGAGCTCCTCCTGCTTTTGACCTACTTCTGACTCTATTAATTGGTGAAATAGGTCACCCTCTGTCAGAGGTGCTGGATAAGATTTCACAGCTTAGTGACAGGAGAATGGAGAAAAGGTAAATTTCATTGAGGAATGACAGAAAAGTAAATGGCCTGAGGATTCAAAGTCAGAATAGATTTCCAAGAAAAGAATTATTTACTGCTCTATTAAGAGCAGAGCATTTTGGCAAAATTAATGGGATTCCAACTAATGAACTATATAATATATACTGTGATAAGAGGCTTAATGTCATATGGAATAGAGAAGGAAGGACTGCTCCTACAGATGCTCCTGAACGATTGTATCCAAGTTCATCACTCCTTCAGGGAGAATAGGAAATTGGCCAAGCCCCAGCTCAGATTAAAGAAATAGACACAAGATTGCAGACTCCATGTTAATCTGACTAAATATTGGAAAAATGGATCAAATACTATAACCAGGGCCTTGGATACTGGGGTGGAGGCCTCCCTCATTTATGGGAACCCTGATAAGTTCAATCATGGGGCTTCTATTGCCATCACAGGATTAGGAGGGGTTGAAATACTGGCCAGACAAGTCAAACTATTGATGAAGATTTGACAGTTACCCAAGAAAGAACATACTAGATGACGGAGTAGAAAGAGGACTTCTGCATAGCTCCAGCTTCCACTCCTTCCAATTCATGTAAAAAAATGACTCTAGACAAACTTTGGAACTATAGGACCTACAAAATGACGCAGAGAAGCTAACCTCCTGCTGAAGACAAGCCAGCAGGCCGGCAGGATGGGCCCAGCACTGTGCTCTGGGAGCAGAGCCTAGACCTGGGGCAGCCCGAGGTTTTAGCCACCGGCTGCAGGGACTTAAGATCACCAGCAGCTGTGGCGGTTTACAGAACTATCAATCCATAGATAACAAAGAGAAAACTGAGAGGTCAGTATAGACTGTGCAGGAACAGGGAATTTGGGAGTGGGATCCGGCCTTTGCCCCCAGGGTGAGAAGCAGCTGAGGCTCTGTGGCCATCCTGCTTCAGAGCTCCTGGCCTGCAGATTGTAGGGCAACCAGTCTCAGGGGTAATCACTCTTGCTTTAACCTGGTAGGATCTAGATCACTGTCTACTGTGGAGGTCCTGAGGTGGCACGACCAGTTTGCCAAAGCATGTTGAAGCTTCAGAGAGGACACCCAACTAATAGCTCCAGCAGCTGAGGAAACCCCAGCAATTAGGATAAAGCTCCCTTTTCTGGTAGCAGAATTCTACTGTGACAAAAGGCTCAAAAGCCAAGTAACTGAGTGGCAACATGAGCAACCAAAGGAATTAAACAGAGCAATTTGACATTAGACTCCTATTTTGGGGACAAAAAGGATCAAAGCATAGAAAAGGAGGAAGACAGCAAAGTCAGAACTCTTGCACCAGAAGCTTCCAAGAAAAGAATAAGCTGCTTACAGGCCATAGAGGAGCTTAAAAAGGATTTTGAAAACCAAATAAGAGAAGTGGAGGAAAAATTGGGATGAGAAATGAGAAAGATGCGAGAAAATTATGAAATGAGAGTCAACAACCTGACTGAATAAAATAACACCTTAAAAATGGGTGTTTTTTAAACTCATATGACAAAGTAAAGAGAAAAAAAAACTCAGATGGCAAAAGAGTCTCAAAAAGGCAACGAGGAGAAGAATGCCTTAAAAAGCTAAATTTGCCAGATGGAAAAAGAATCTCAAAAGCTCACTGAGGAGATTCATTCCTTCAGAATTAAACTGGAGCAAATGTAAGCTAATGACTTTAGGAGAAATCAAGATACTATTAAACAAATACAAACAAATGAAAAAATAGAAGGCAATGTGAAATATCACAGCACTGACCTGGAAAATAGATCCAGGAGAGATCATTTAAACATTATTGGAGTACCTTAAAGTCATGATTGAAAAGAGAACCTACAAATCATCCTTCAAGAAATTTTCAAGGGAAATTGCCCTGTTTTAGAACCAGAGGGCAAAATAGAGGTTGAAAGAATCCACAAATCACCTCCTGAAAAAGATCCCAAAAAGAAAACATGTAGAAATATAATAGCCAGGTTCCAAAATTCCCTGATCTAGGAGAAAATATTACAAGAAGCCAAGAAGGAACAATTTGAATATTTTGGAAACACAGGATAACACCGAATCTGGCAGCTTCTACACTGAAGGATCAAAGGGCTTGGAATATGATATTCCAGAGGTCAAAGCATTTGGGATTTAAACCAAGAATCACCTACTCAGCAAAATGGAGTATCCTGTTTCAGGGGAAAATATGGTCATTCAGTGGAATAGAGGACTTTAAAGCATTCTTGATGAAAAAAAGAATTGAATAGAAAATTTGACATTGTGATACAAGAAGCATAAGAAGGTAAACATGGAAAAGAAATATAAGGAACTTATCAAAGTTTAACTACTTATATTCCTACATAGAAAAACAATAATTGTAACTTATGAAACTTTTCTCAGTATAATAGTTGAAGGGTATAGAAATGTGTATGTGTGTGTGTATGTGTGTGTGTGTGTGTGTGTGTGAGATTTGTATGTATGTCTATATAGGAGGGTATATGGGAATATGAATACATATGTGAGTGTGTGTATGTATGTGTACAGGTATACATAAAGGGCACAGGACCAATTGAATAGGAAGGAATTATACCTAAAAAGTGAAATTAAGAAGTGAGAGAGCAATATGATGAGAGGAGATGGGGAGAGACAGAATGGGGTAAATTATGTCATATAAAAGAGGCAAGGGAAAACTGTTACAATGGAGGGGAAGAACAGGAAAGCAAAAGGGAATGAGTCAACCTTATTCTCATTGAATTTGGCTTAAGGAATGACATATACACTAAATAGGGTATCTCATCCTATAGGAGAATAAGGAAGAAAGGGATGAAAGGGGGCATGATGGAAGGGAGTGCAGGCTGGGGGGAGGGAAGTTGCTAGCACTCACTTTCCAAAATGGATAGGATCAAAGTAGAGAATAGAACAAGTGGGGGATGGGATAGGATGGAGGAAAATATAGTCAGTCTCATAATATATCCACTCAGGAAATGTTTTGCATGACTACACATGTACAACCTATATTGAATTGCTTATCTTCCCAGTGAGGGAGGGTGGGTGATGAGGGAGGAAGGGAAAGAATCTGGAATTCAAAATTTTTAAATCAATGTACTAAAATACATACATACACATATACATATATATACACATATATATAATTATTAATATTATTTTATATGTAACTGGTAAATAAGATATACAGGCACTTGGGCATACATACTTACCATGCCCTACTGGAAAGTTGGAGGGGGGATGGGGGAAGATATGGGAGAGAGCAGATTGGGGAGAGGATATTCATTGGGACTGCTGTTTTGGGGTGGTGGGTAGGGAAAAATGGGTAGAAAATTTGTAACTCAAAATTTTGTGGAAATAAAAGATGTAAACTAAAAAAAATTTTTTTTAAATCAGATGGGACATCCAAAATGACAGTAGATTATAGATAATTGAATAAGGTGATTCCTCCATTGTATGCTGCTTTTCCAGATAATATCACCTTAATAGAAAGGATTCAGAAGTATTATGGGATTTGGTATGCAGAGACTGATTTGCCCAATTCCTTCTTCACCGTCCCAATAGACTGTAAACAGTGTTATCAGTTTGCTTTCACTTGGCAGGGCAGACAATATATTTTCACCCACTTGCCACAAGAATATCTGCATAGTCCCACTATTTGTCATAGGATTGTTGCTGAACATTTGGATGAATTAAAGCTACCTGCCATACAGCATACCACTACATTGATGATATTATGATACAGGGAAGAAATGTAAAAGAATTAGAGAAGAGTTTGACACTTGATTGAACATATGAAAAGCTGTGGAATATTAATCCTGCAAAGATTCAAGGACCAGATCAAAATGTAAAATTTGGGGGAATACAATGGAATAAAGGACTGCAAGAGATTCTGCTCCAAGTCCAACAAAAGATTCAGGATTTTCCTATCCCTACCAATAAGAAAAAAGCCCAAAAGTTTATAGGATTATTTGCATATTGGCGACATCACATTTCACACCTGGGACAGATTTTGAAACCCTTATATAAAGATACCAGGAAGAAATATAAATTTGATTGGGGACTTGGCACAGAGTAAAGCAAAGCTACTATACAACTGACTCTAGATTTATGACCTATGCAGAGTGGTCCTGTGGAATTACACAAGGATGATTATGCAAACTGGAGTTTATGGAAGAAACAACAAAGCTGAAATGTGCCTTTAGGATTTTGATCCAGGAAGCTTCCTTCTTCTGGAGTGCAATATACACCTTTTGAAAAGCAGTTAGCTGCATATTGGGATTGTGTAGAGACTGAACAACTGACTCTGGGCCATGAGGTGACATTAAGGCCTGGAATCCTGATTATTACCTAGGTAATGGGTATCCCAGCTTCTCACAGAATTGGACATGTCCAAGAGGCCAGCATAATTAAGTGGAAATAGTATATTCAAAATAGAGCTAAAACCGGCAAAAGTGGACTTTCTGCCCTACATGAATCTAAAGCTAACATCAATACTGAGGGACATGATCCATGCCCTGAACCAAGGCAACAGTTGATACAGTCTTTGGTAAGATGGAATGACAGATATGATGAAGTAACTGAAGAAGAGAAGAAATAGGCATGGTTTACTGATGGGACAGCAAAATATTTGGGCCAAAAAAAAGACATCAGAAAGCAGTACAACATATAACCCACGTACTAGAGGGACTTTGGAAAGTACTATGATAGGTGGAAGTAGTCAATATGCTGGGCTTATGGCTTTATATCAAGCCATCAAAACACAACAAGGATCACAATTATATTCACTGATTCATGGCCAGTAGCGAATGGGTTAGCTACATGGATGCCCATGTGGAAAAATCAAAATTGGGAAATTCATGGTAAACAAATCTGGGCTAAAGAATTATGGGAAGATAATATGGGACATGTGTTTGGTTACTGATTTGTCAGTGTTTTTTTTCCTTTTGGAGAGCTGTTAGGGTTAAGTAACTTGGCCAAGGTCACACGGCTAGGTTTTTTCGTTTGTGTGTGCGTTAAGTGTCTGAGGCCAGATCCGAACTCAGGTCCTTCTGACTCCAGGGCCGATGCTCTAGTCACTGCACCACCTAGCCGCCCCTGATTTGTCAGTTTTTCATGTAGATGCTCTTGCGGCCCTCACCACACCAGAATGTGAGTCTGATGCTCATGCTGATCAACTAGCAAAGATGGCTACCGAATATATTGTTCCTACTTTGACAACAGCTGATGATCTGGTATTAGCAAAATGTGTCTACCAAATGGCTGGCCATTTAGGTACCACACGCTGGTGGGCACAAGATCGAAGTATTAGTAACTCATTCATTGTTAAAACAGATAGCAGAAGAATGTCATATATGTCAATTGGAAAAGGAGCAAACTGTTCCTCAGGTAGTAACTGGGGAGATAGCAAGGGGAAAAGTCCCAGCACAAATCTGGCAAATAGATTATATTGGTCCCTATCCCAAGAAAAATAATGCAAATGTATATGTACTTGTGTTGATACCTGTTCAGGTATACTGGTGGCTTCTCCTTATAAGAATGCAACCCAGAAAAACACCTGTAAAATTCTAGATCTTGTAAGTCTATATTATGGAACCCCAATGCAAATTGAAAGTGATAATGGATCACATTTCAAAGGTAATGAAATGAAGAAATATTGTATATTAAACAATATAGAATGGATATGTCATTCCATATTATCCACAAGCATCTGGGTTAATTGAAAGAATGGATTATTGAAAGAATAGTTAAGGAAGTGAAGTTCTAATAATTTGTATCAATATTGGAAAGATAATTTGTTCACTACTTTATGTAATTTGAATAATAGACCATTGGGAGATAGTATGCCTCTAGCAAGAATGATGATCCCAAATCTGAAAATTAGAAAACAGCAGACACATAAGATCCCAACTATTGAGTATTGGACTGTGAGACAAGATGACCCAGCACTGTATTCAGGAACACTTGGTTCGGCTGGATATGATTTACATTTTTTAAAAGACTTTTGGTTGGATAGAAAAGAAATAAGAAATATCTCTACTGGGAAATGTATGAGAATCCCTAAAATCTTTTTGAATGAATATTACCTAAATCAGGTTTAGCATCTTGAGTATACATGTTTTGACTGGAGTAATAGATTCTGATTATCAGGGAGCAATTACTGTAGTATTGCAAAATTTGGGTGAACCCATACAGTTTTGTAAAAATGACAGAATAGTTTAAGTGATTATTATTTATTGTGAAATAATACCATTTGTGAAAACTGACCCTCCTTCTGAAATAACTATCAGCAGAACTAAAGAATTTCATTCTATTAATAGAATAAAATTGGGAGCTAAAGTATGGGTAAAGAGGAAACCAGATGATGTTCCAAAGGCTGCAGAAATTATAACACATTGGAAAGACAATACTGTAGCTGTTGTTTATTCAGGAGAAGATGATTGTCAAATTGTACCCTTAACTCATGTATTCTTCTGTGAATGAGGTTATGATAGTGAGTTCATTGACTCCAGAGTCACGGTTGATGCTATATTTGTTTCTTTTTGACATTTTGTCTGTTAAACTTGTTTGCAAGAATTGTTTTCTGCAGATTTGGCACCCCACTTGCAGATGACTGATCGCTTAAGCTGAATGTCACCCCCTGTCCATGACTATGATATGTCACCTCTGGACCTAGTGTTGACTAAACTCCACATGCCAGCTAAATAACTGACCTTTCAAATGGGACCTTTTGGACCTGGTGTTGTCCAAGCTCAGGATGACAGCTAAAGAACTGACCTCTGGAATGGGACCTCGTGGGGCAGGGACAACTCTATGTTAAATTTCAGCTTGAAGTAGCTTTGGAGAAGAGACCTTTGCCTCTTACCCCAAGATTCTGAGCCCCATTCATTCAAGGGGGAAACAATGGAGCACTTGTGCCCAAGTCCCCACTGTAAGCTATTGTTTTATGTGCAAAGTTTTTCTATTGTCCCTGTTATATTGTTGCAAAGTTCTGTTGACACCAGTTTTCCCACCAGTTATCCCTAAACTCTCACTTATTGTTAATGTACTTTTGCTACGGAAGGGACATGAAAGATCTTGGGGTCAAATGTAATGAGAATGGGAAGTTGAAGATCTTCGCTGCCCCTTAATAGACCTAGGGGAGTTTGAAGACCTCCCCTGCTTTGAAAGTAAACTCTGCCCCCTAAAAGGCTGAATATAATCACATGGAGCCTGTGATGGAGGGAATTTTCTGAAGTGTGCAGCAGAGCCCACAGGAAGCTTGCCTGATGTGAAGATAAACTCTATCCCCTAATTAGGCTAAATATAGTCACATGGAGCCTGTGGTGGGAGGAGTTTGCTGAAGGGAAGCAGAGCTCACACGAAGCTGGTAGTCAGAGCTAGCAAAATGGTAGAGGAGAGAGGATGCTCAGGCAAAGAGTCAGATAGGCTTGTGAGTAGATATTGATCTTGTATTGGTTTGTGGAAAGGCTGAAAGATGCAGTGTTGTTAATGGTTTCTGGGAATTTCTTTGGTACTATGATGGAATTGGCTTACTGGTTTGGGGATTTGGTTTTCTGGTGTCTAAAATGCTTTGGTTCTGTCTACTACCTGGAAAATCTGGTATATTTTGTGACAGAACATCATGTGATATTTATAGTTAAGGTCTTTATTGTGATCTTGGGCACTGTAAATATTGCATTGGCACTACACATGACTAATATGAAAATATATTTGATAGGAATGTATGTGTAGAGCCCACATCACATTGTAAGCTGTCTTGGGGAGGGAGGGAGAGAATATTTAAAACTTAGGAAGGAAGTGTTGAAAACTAAAAATAAATAATTTAATTTTTAAAAAAAAGTTTGAGGGTCAGCTAGGTGGCATAGTGGAGAGAGCACTGAAGTGAAGAGGACCTGAGTTCAAATGCAACCTCAGGCACCCACCAACTGTATGATCCTGGGCAAGTCATTTAATCCTAATTGCCCCCATCCCCCAAATAAGTTATTGAAACTATCCTTGAGACTTGAATGGCTCAGGATTTTGGCTGGCATTTTAGTCACTCAAGTATAAAAACAAAAAAGCTGGAAGCTCCAGCTCCATTAAGGTCCAACGGGTGGACCTGTGGACCACCTTGGGCTACAGAGGTGAGGAAGTGGAATTCAAATTGAATCAGTCCAGTGTCACTTATCAAATTACCTCGGCCCTCCCCTTACGCCTACCCCCAGTGAAATAACTTTTGTACTATGCCTCAAACTTGTAGGGAAAAAAAAAACCGGAGCCCATAAAATACCATATAAATGAGAACTTAAAACAAAACAAAACAAAACAAAACAACAAACTCCCTTGTATAAATTACACTGCCACAAAAACTGGTTGAATTTTCATGTTCTGCTATCCAATCCCTATTCCCTCTGGTGAAGGTGTATGAAGGTGAGTTAGGTTTAAGATGGTAAAGATTGGTTTATAAAATTCTCAAGCTTGAGGTAGTATTGAAATGAGAACTTTGGGCAAAAACAAGGTCTCCTGATTTGGTTTAAGGCTTGTAGAGAACTTTCAGAAGTCTCACGGGCTTTGCCAATGAAATGTTCCCCTCCTATATATTATTGTCTGAAAGGCTACAGGGCAGACAAGCAAGAGGATGTATTATGAAGGGAACATTTTGGGGTCCCTTGACCTTGCTTCCCTGTCCTATACAGTTACCTTCAAAGGTTACAGGGCAGATAAACAAGAGGGCATGTATTCTTTTTTTGTTTATGCCTCTGGATCTGGTTCTAGAATAATACCCTAATAAATAACTAACCTTAAGCAAGGGTAAATAGTAAACAGCATTAAGGGTAGCTCCTTCTACATTATCTGCATCCCTTTGATGTAGGATCTTTCTACATTGTCTACATTCTTTTGGGGTGTCTACATTCTCTTGGGGGGCATAAAAACTCTGTGAGCTCCTTGCATCTTTGGCTCTGTATGAAATGGTCCTGTAATAAACAGACTGTTGATTACAACCCTGTTTCTCTCACCACTCACTAGCCCACCAACTGTGCTGGCCGCAGTAAGGATAAACTTAATGCTCTAGTTAGCTTTAGGACAGTATCCTTTTTCACATACCTTGTAATCACAACAACTGGCTAGCTTGAGAAGGAAGGGGGGAAAACCACTTATAAAAGACCTTTGTTCCAAAGGACGTGCTAAGCACTTTACAAATATCTCATTTGATTCTCATAACAGTCCTGTAAAGTAGGTGATGTTATCTCCATTTTACAGTTGAAACCAAGGAAGTTAAATGACTTGCCCTGGTCACATAACTAGCAAGTCTCTGAAACTGAATTTGAACTTGGGTCTTAATGACTCCAGTCTATTTGCTGTACCACCTAGCTGTCCCTGACAGAGGTTCCCAAATTTATTTGGCCTACCACCTACTTTAAAAAAAAATTTATTCAGTGCCCCTTGGAAAACTTTAACCCTTTAGTAGTTAGTTTTTTTTTTTAATTTGTCTCATTAAAAAAAAGACATTTAAAAAATAACACATCTTAAATTTACTAATTTATTTTAAATTTGTGGGGTTTTTCCTGCATTGAAATTCTGATGATGCAATATTGCATTAGGTAACTGTATAGTATCTATTGTAAACAAATCATTACACCAACTTATTCCTTCTCTGCACGCTAGACTTCCTAACAATGTGCAACATGCTCTCTTGCCAACACTTGTTTGTTAAGACCTGTTGGCAGACTTGACCACTGCTGGGTTATAACTTGCAGTTTGTGTCTTTATTTGGAAAATAATGTAATCACTATGATTTTAACTCTGTTATACAACAGATGAAACTTGTATGGACATTTTTTTCAAAATGTTCTTCTCTTTTCTTTTTTTTAAGCAATTGGGGTTAAGTAATTTGCTCAAGGTTACGTGGCCAGTCATTATTTATGTGTGGGTGCTCATTTTCTGAGGCTGGAAATGATCCCAGATCCTCCCAACTCTGGGGCCAGCACTCTTACTCACTGTGCTACCTAGCTGTCCATGTTCTTTTCTTTAAAAAATATATTTATTTATTTTTAGTTTTTAACATTCATTTCCACAAGATTTTGAGTTACAATTTATCTCCCCATCTTTCCCCAACCCTCCCACCCCCAAATAGCAAGCTTACTGAATACCCCTCCTAACAATCTGGTCTCTCTTATATCCTCCCCCATGACCCTCCCCCCAACTTTCTAATAGGACAAGATGGATTTCTATACCTCAATGCCTGTACATCTTATTTCCTAGTTGCATGTAAAAATTTTTTTAAACATTTGTTTTTAAAACTTTTAGTTCTGATTTTTTCCCCTTTTCCCCTCCTCACCTGCCACCACTGGGAAGATAAGCAATTCAATATAGGTTGTACATATGGAGTTACCCAAATCATTTCCATAATTATATTGTGAAAGACTATATTTCCCTCCATCCCATCCTGCCCCCTACTTATTCTGTTTTCTCCTTTGACCCTATACCTTTTCAAAAATGTTTGCTTCTAAGTATCCTCTCCCCCAGTCTACTCTTCCTTCTATCATCCCCACTCTTGTCCCCTACCCCCCTATTTTCCTATAGGGTAAGATACCCAATCAAGTGTATATGTTATTCCCTCCTTAAGCCAAATTCAATGAGAATAATGTTATCCCATTCCCTTTCACCTTCCTGCTCTTCGTTGTAACAATTTTCTCTTGCCTCTTTTATATAAGATAATTTACCCTAATCTATCTCTCCCTTTCTCTTCCCAATAAATTCCTCTCACCTCTTAATTTTATTTTTTAGATACCATCCCTTCATATTCAACTCATTCTATGCCCTCTATATATACATGAACATACACATGCCCACACTCATACATATTTATATACACATATACCCTCCTATACATACAGACATATATATGTAAACATATATACATATATATTCCCTTCAACTATCCTCATACTGAGAAAAGTCTTTTGAGTTACAATTATTGTTTCTCCACGTGGGAATAAAAATAGTTCAACTTTAATAAGTTCCTTATGATTTCTTTTTCCTCTTTACCTCCTCATGCTTCTTATGCTTCTTTTATTTGAAAGATATTCTGTTTAGCTCTGTTTTTTTTTTTTCATCAAGAATGCTTGAAAACCCTCAATTTCATTGAATGACCATATTTTCCCCTGAAGTATTATACTCAGTTTTTCTGCGTAGGTGATTCTTGGTTTTAGTCCTAGCTCCTTTGACCTCTGGAATATCATATTCCAAGCCCTTTGATCTCTTAATTTATCAGCTACCAGGTCTCTTGTTATCCTGATTTGTGTTTCCACATTACTCAAATTGTTTCTTCATGACTGCTTGCAGTATTTTCTCCTTGACCTGGGAACTCTGGAATTTGGCCATAATATTCCTAGGTGTTTTTTTAGGAGTTTTTAAAAGAGGCTTTTAGGATTTTTTTCAAGTGACTTCTATCAATTTCTATTTTGCCCTCTGGTTCTAGAATATCAGGGCAATTTCCCTTGATGACTTCTTGAAAGATGATGTATAGGCTTTTTTTTTTTTTTTATCATAGCTTTCAGGTAATCCAATAATTTTTTTTTTTTACTTTTTGGAGGGCAATTGCGGTTAAGTAACTTGCCCAAAGTCACACGGCTGGGTTTTTGTTTGTATGTGTTAAGTGTCTGAGGCCAGATCAGAACTCAGGTCCTTCTGGCTCCAGGGCTGGTGCTCTACTCACTGAGCCACCAGCCACCCCCAGTCCAGTAATTTTAAAATTACCTCTCCTGAATCTATTTTCCAGGTTTTCCAATGAGATATTTCACATTGCCTTCTATTTTTTCATTTGTTTGGATCTGTTTAATAATATTTTGATTTCTCCTAAAGTCACTAGCTTCCAATTGCTCCAATCTAATTTTGAAGGAGTTATTCTCTTCAGTGACTTTTTTGACATTTTCCATCTGGCAAATTTAGCTTTTTAAGTCATTCTTCTCCTCATTGGCTTTTTGGGCCTCTTTTGCCATTTGAATTAGTCTATTTTTTAAGGTGTTATTTTCTTCAGCATATTTTTAGGTCTTTTTTTTTTAGCAGTTTGTTGACTCACCTTTCATGATTTTCTTGCATCATTCTCATTTCTCTTCCCAATTTTTCCTCCACTTCTTTTACTTGATTTTCAAAATCCTTCTTGAGCTCCTAGTCGATGGTCTGTAACCAGTTCACATTTTTCTTGGGAGCTTCTGATACAGGAGTTCTGACTTCTCTGTCTTCCTCCCACTCCAAGCTTTTATCCTTTTTGTCCCCCCCAAAAAGGATTCTATTGTCTGTGCTTCCTCTGCTTGCTCATATTGCCAGCCAATTACTTCACTTTTGAGTTCTTTGCCCCAGTAGAACTCTGCTTCCAGAATGGAGAGAACTTTGTCCCAAATTGCTGGGGTTTTCATAGCTGCTAGAGGTATTAGGAGGGCACTGTCTCTATAGCCCCCACAAGCTCTGGCTCACTGGCCACCATCCAAGACCGTAATCCTGATCCAAGCAGGTTAAAGCAAGAGTGATTACCCTCTGAATGGTCACTTGGTTCCCCTATGATCTACAGGCCAGGAGCTCCTGAGGTGGCCATGCACCAGCTACCACAGTGCCTCTGCCACTTCTTGGCCCAGGGCAGGGGCTGGACCACACTCTTCCATCCCCCCCTGTTTCAACAGCAATCCACACTGACCTTTTACTTTGTCTTTGGCTTTTTATGGGTTGAGAAGTCTGGAAGCCACCACAGCTTCTGGTAATTCACTCTCCTGAAGTTTGCTCAGTCAGCTGCTGGCAGGTGCTACCCTGGGGCCGGAACTGCAGGGCTCCTGTGGGACTGTGCTTAGCTCTCTGCACACTGCAATAGACCTTTTGTGTCAGCCTCCCAGGCTCCCTTAAGTGGGAGATTTGTTTCTCTCTGTCACTTTGTGGGTTCTATAGCCTTAAAATTTTATTAGAGCCATTTTTTTTTTATAGCTATTGGAATTGTTTGGAGTCAGAGCCCATGCCAAGTTTGTGCTTCTACTCTACCATCTTAGCTCCATCCCCCCAAATAGTCTTCTCTTATGCATTCACTGCTACCTTGTTTTTATTCAATGCTCCCCAATTATACCTCAAGCTACTACCCCCCTGGATCATTCCAGTGCCCCCTTCCACCATGGGGCAGTGTCACCCACTTTGGGAGCCTCTCCTTCTAGAAGCAGAAGAGCACAAAATTTAATGCTGTGGGTTCAATTATCTCAATGCAGATCAGCCCCCATAACTTTCTGTCTTTCTTTCCTGCCCTCACCCCCTGTCATCTCCAGTCCAGAGTCATCTGGACATTGCTGGTGTTCTCCATTTACATGATCCACACAGGCATTTTTCAACATGTTGAAAACAACTTTTTACTCCAAAACACATTTTTCAATTTTTTTTTATGGGCCTTACCTAGACTTACAACCTTGGAGTCATCCTCAGTTCTTCCTTGTCTCTCATGATTTGTCTCCAATCAGTTGCCAAGTCTTACTGATTCTACCTCTGCATCTCTCATATCTGACCCCCACATGGCCTCTACCCAAGTTCAGGCCCTTATCTTCTTGTATATGTACATTACCCTAATTGGTCTCCGTCTCCAGTTTCTCTTCACCATTTTCCATATAGCTTGTCAAATTGCTATTCCTAAAGAACATGTCTTACAATGTCATACTCCTCTACTTCAGTAGCTCCCTACTGCTAGCTTAAAATATAGGTTCCTCTTTTTGGCAATTAAAGCCCAAACCCTTCACAACTTGTTTTCAACTTGTCTTTCCAGACTTATTTCATCTTACTACCCTTAATATACTTATGTCTTAACTAAAGTGAAACTCATCTATTTCTGACTATATACAATATTCCATCTCCTGCCTTCTTGCCTTTGAACAATGTGTCCCCTATGCCTAGACTGTTTTCTTTCCTTATCTCTGCCTTTTGGAGTCCCCAGCTTGCTTTCATTCTCTGATCAGGTGCCAATTCTATTATACAGGCTTTTTTATGTTCTTGGTTGTTACTTCTCTTCCATCAGCCCCCTGTCACTTTGTATATAAGTAAAATTTTGTAAATATTTGGTATTTTCTTCCCTGTGTACATGTTATCCCCTTCACCCCTAACCCAATAGAATGTAAACTTTTTTTCATTTTTGTTTTTTGAATTTACAGTGCCTGGTACATTGTAGGTGTGTTAGTGCTTGTTAAATTGACTTGACTTGCCCAGAGGGTTGAGCATGGCAGTTACTTCAGGAACCTGGGCAGATGACAGCTTTGGAACTCACCCTCTCAGGATTCCTCCCCCAGTATACCCATCCACTAACATAATCCTGATAGTCATGAATCAAGCTTATGGTTTCAGGGCTGACATGATCCCTTATACCAATTAGGGAGTCACCAACTACAAATCTGATAAGATGGACCAGCGGACTCTACTGTTGTAACTGATCATGAAAAGTGTCACTAGATTTTACCATTTGTCTAGTTACTCTGTTCTCTATACCTATTGCCATCTACCCTATAGCTGAACCTTCCTTTCTGTGTCATCTCTACCAATTAGACTGTAAGCTCCTCAAGAGCAGGGACTGTCTAGTTTTTCTATTTGTATTCCCAGTACTTGAGACAATATGTTCTTAATAAATGCCCTTGCATTCATTCATAAGCATGCCATTTCTCAGTGGGAGTTTGAGAAGGGGGAGATGACAGGACAGTTTACTCAGGTCATGAATAGTGAGTTTGTGCTATCATTGAAATGATAATTTCAATCATCTGCAGCTAAATATCATCCATAGTAAATTGGGAAGTTTTTTTTTCCTAATAAATTAAACTTCTCTCAGGAGCTGTGAAGTGTTCAGTGAATGTTCATGAACAGACAGCTTGAGCCAGCTGTTCACTGCTAGTAATAGCTATCACAATAGCTGACAAAATGAAAAAAAAAAATCTGAGAAACTAAATCCTCAGCAGGTGTGGTGGATAGGAAGCAATCAGCAATGACCTCCAGAGAAAAGTACTGTGTTGGTTCTGTCAGGGCCAAGAAATAGCTATGTAACTAAGGTGTAGAATCAGTCTGTCTCCTGAAAGAAGCTTATGAACACCTCTCAACTTCCCAGGGGTTCTGGAGATTCATATATTCTTCCAGAGAATAGAAGAAGTACTTCAAGGAGGAAACAAGAAAAAAGAATCTGGAGAGGTGGGGAAGGCGAACCTGTAAGCAAGTTGGAGGGGAGAGATGACAGAGGTGAAAGGAGAGCACAACACTTAAAGCTATATTCTCATCTCACCTCCATCTCTCAGAATCCTTGCATTCCAGGCTCAGCTCAATGGCTTCCTCTTTCATAAAGGCTTCTCTGATCCTCCTCTGAGTGCAAGGACTGACGCTCTTCTGAGTGTAAAGGATCTCTTAATAGTTATGCTGTCATGGACCTTCCTGGCAGTCTGATGAACCCTTCTCAAAGTAACGTCTTTAAATGTATAAAGTATATAAGATACAGAGGAAATAAATTATATTGAAATATAGTTACAAAAACATGAAGAAAAAAACCAGTTGAGTTGAAAGACTCCAGGTTAAGAACCCTTTATCTAGAGCAAGTAGGGACCTTAGAGATAATCTAATTAATCAACCAACTAACAGGTATTAAGTATTTACTACTTACTTGCCAGGTACTGTACACTGATGCTTTTTTTTTTTTAAGTCTTAAACAGGCCCCTCCCAACCCCCTTATTTTACAGAAGAGGCCCAGAGAGGTTAAACTGCGGCTTTGTTCCAGATCACTCATGGGCAGTTTTTGTCTTATTAAGCCTATAATGGGTGCTTAACAAATGCTTGTCAGATGCCTTCTAAGTGCTTCCTCCCGCACTCCCCTCCCTTCCCCCGCCTCCCGCCTCCCCTTGCTAGTTAAATCGGCCAAAGCTAGGTTTCTTTTCTTCAGGGTTAGTTGCAGTTTCGATTTTCTCTTTCCCAGATGAAATTCCGGCAGGGCGAGGACTGCTATCCGCTGATTTGCCATCCGGCCCCTGTCACTTTAAAGGAGTCTGGTTGCTGGGCTCCCAGGTTCACTCTTTGCTCTCTCTCCCCGGGACAGGTGGGCGCTTGGAGCCTCCCCCTTGGCTGGTAAAGCTGCCTCGGGTGCTAAAGAGACGGCAACATGACCACAGAAGAGAAGAGAAACCTGGAGTTTTTCGGAAACCACATAAAGAACATATTGGACCCCACTCATGTCTTGGACTACATGACTGACTGGTTCTCGCAAGGTGAGAAGTTACCTGTCCTCAGGCGTCCTTCATCTGAAGTGAATCACCCTTTGCCCATCTCAGGGCTTCAGGTTGTTTGGATACTAAGCTGGTCCTTTAAGCCTTTACAATCCGTTCTGCTATGCGGACCTGCAAGCAGGTGGCAGCTGGTTTCCGGCGGCCCCTGGAGGTGCGGTTTATTCCGCGATTTCAGTTTGTTGACCTTCCTATAGGAGCTCCTACTTCGAGGTTCTTGTGTTGGGGGAAGGGGGGTGGGGGGAGCGGCCAAGGATGGTATGGGAATGGCGGTAGACACCATCTGGTCTAGACCTTCACTTTAAAGTTGTGAAAACTTTCCAGAGATAAAAAGAAGCACCTGAGGTTGCACCTCTTGCTAGTAACCAACCTAAATCATGAACTCATTACTGTTTCCAAAGTTACTTTAAATTTTGTAGCCAGGTTTTCCCCTTGATGCATTTTAATAGAGGTATAATAACAACAATAATAATAATGATAGTGATTGATTGTCACAGTTCCTTTGAAAAACTGGGGTTCAGAGTTTAAAGTGACCTAAAGGGTTCTTAAAGTCACAGCACCCGTTGATAAACATTCATTAAGCGCCTCTTAAGTATCAGGCCCAGCTAAGCTGTTGGAAATGGACAGGTATTCAAAGAAAGGTAAAAAGAGTCCCTGCCCTCAAGAAGATTACAATCTAAAAGGGGAGACAACATGGAAATAACTATGTAGAACCAAGTTATAGATAGGAGAAATAGAAAATAAACCAAGGGAGTGTAGGGTCCTTCTGACTTTAAATCCAGTGTTCTCATTCTGCTTTATCACTGCATCTTATGGCCATTGAAGAGTTTTTTCTGTCTTTTGATCCAAAGTGACACGACCACCTTATCTGCATTGTAGTTGAGTTTTCATTAACAGTAGCTGCATAGGCTGAGATGTCAAGGTAGGATTTGATTTAGTAAGTGGAGGGAATTTGCAGGCAAGGTAGTCAGGGACCATTTAAGGTGTTAAATAGTTGAGGAGTAGCTGGGCTAGAGGGCAAGAAAAAGGAAGATAATATGATTGTTGGGAGAAGGCAGCTATCCCATCATGGTAATGCTTTAGAGGGAGAATGGTATGAAAAGAACACTGGGTTTGGAGTCAGAGTTTGAGTTTTGATCCACCATCCCTTTCACTACAGCAACTCTTCCAAACCTTTGTAGCCCTCATTCAGCCTCCCAGGATTGTGCCCTTGGATAGTGCCAATTGCTCTATATTCTCCAAGATACTCTCTGTTCTCTAGGTTTCTTCCACACTGCCCTCATCTGGTTCTCCTACTTTTCAGACAACTGCTTCCTAGACTTTTTTGTTACATCCTTCTCTAGGTCATGCCCACTAATGGTGGTCTATCCTGTGGACTCTTCTCCCTCTAAACTGTCTGTCTTTGTGATCTCATCAGTTCTAATGGGTCATTCTCATATCTATTTATCCAGCCCTAATGTTTTTTCTCACCTCCACTGTCACCAAATGCCTATTGGACCTCTTGAACCAGATATACACATCTCAAACTCCAAATGTTCAAAACATCTTTCTGCCTTTCTTCCCAAGCCCTGTCTAAGGCACTAAAATATTCCTAATAGCCCAAGCTTACAACTTGAATGATTCTTCTTTCTCCCTTTCACTTACCGAACATATCCAATTTGTGACCAAGATTGGTACTGCAGTAGCATTCTTTCTTTCCCCACTCTAGTTTCTCTTCTACTCAGCTCCCAAGTCATTCTCCCAAGGGATAGATCTGACCACATTATAGCTTCTATCCCCATGTAATAAACTCTAACGGCTCCAGATTATCTCCAAATCAAATATAAGATTCTCCTTTTGGCTTCTAAAGCCCTTCACAAATTGACCTCTTCTTACCTTTACAATCTTATATTTTGTGTACTCTGTGATCTTAAGACACTGTCCTCCTTGCTGTTCCTTACCCACAACACTTGGCATCTCCCAACCACATGTCTTAATCACTGGCTCCCTCCCATACCTGGAATTCTATCCCTCTTCAACTCTACCTCCTGGATTCCTTATCTTTTTTTTCTTTTTGAAGGGAGGAAGGAAGGGCAATCGGAGTTAAGTGACTTGCCTAAGGTTACATGTCTAGTAAGTGTTTGAGGCCAGATTTGAACTCAGGTCCTCCTGATTCCAGGGCCGGTGCTCTACTCACTGCTCCACCTAGCCACCCCTTCCTTAGCTTTTTGAAAACTTCTGCAAGAAGCCTTTCTTTGTCTCTTCTTCTTTGTCCCTCACTACTAATGCCTTTGCTTTGAGATTACAGATCTTGTAGCTTTCTTGTATGTATAGAATTGTTTCCTGGTTTTCTCCCCTATTAGAATATGAGCTCCTTAAGGGCAGGAACCATGTTTTTGCCTTTCTTTGTGTCCCCATTGCTTAGCTCCATGCTTAGCCCATACTAAGTCCTTAATAAATGCCTGTTGATTGACTTTTCCTATATACTAGATAGGTTATTTTGAGCAAATCATTTTAGTTTTCTAGGTTTCAATTTCCTCATTTTAGTTTTCTAGTCTTCAATTTCCTCTTTTGTAAAATGGGAATAATGAAGTTTAAATTACCCATTTCACAGTATAATTGAGAGGACAAAATGAAATAATAAAGTACTCTATAAACTGTTATATAAATTCAGATGACTACACTTATCTATCTTTTTATTTTCCAATTTACCAGCATTTATCTTCTTTGTCCCACTAGGGGAAAAACTCAACTTTTAACAGTTATGTGTAGGTCAAATAAAACACTTTGGGACATTAACCACATTCAGAAATGAGTATCTGATTCTGCATATGTAATTCATTTTCTTTCTGTCAGGAGGTGGTTAGTATTCTTCACCATCACTCCTCTGGCATCATGGTTGGTTATTGTGTAAATCAGAGAAGTCTTATAAATTAATACATTTTTTAAAAGTAGTGACTAAGTATAAAGCCCTTAGTGGGAGACACCAATCTTTCTTCAAAATGAAAAATATTTTTATGAAATGTAATCAAGTGAAACATTTGGATGTTCCTGAGCAAATCACTTAACAACAGTATCTCAAGCTACCAATTACTACCAATAAAATCTTCTGCTTCTTAAATCCTTTCATAACCTGTCAGATTTTGCTTTTCCAGTTTTCTTATATCTTACTTCTCCCCCCTCTTACTGTTCAACCGAGTGTCACTGGCCTCCTCTGTTATAGTTCCTAGCATAATCTTTGATCTCATGATTGAATGAATTTTTACTGACTGTTCCTTATGCCTGGAACTCTCCACTCAACATTTTTGTATATTTCTTGTTATCAGTAATTCCCTTAGGGTATAAAATAAGTGATGAATCTCTGTGTTAATGGATAGGAATAATTTGGTAACCCTTCTTGAGTAATTCCAAATTGTTTCCCAGAATAGTTATATACTTGTAGTTAGGGGTAGAATTTGGTGGTGAAGTGTGTTTATATTCCCTGAGTTCCTTCAACAATAATTAAAATTACCCAGTATTCAGTTACATGTCTTTGTTTCTTCCTTTTACGTTGTTGTATTTTTAATGTATATTGTTTTACTGGCTCTATTTACTTGATTATTTTTATCATTTATATTCTTTCCCATATTTCTTGACATTCTTAATCTTTCCTGTCTCTTATGGAACAGTAATATTATATTACTTTGATGGTTAAATTTTGTGTAGTCATTCTACAAATGATGATACCTATTTTCTTTCCAAATATTTGCCATCACAGAAAGTGCTGCAGTGAATTTACATATAGAGTATCTCATTGTGTTGGGATTACCTGCTTAGCAGTATGACTCTCAGGTCAAAAGGGTATAAATATTTTAGTGATTTTTATAACCTAATTACAAATTGCTTTCCAGAATATTTGTACCAATTTACACCTTCACCAAGAGTAAGCTATCAAAAACCTCACCAAGAGCCAGCTTTCTCCAGTGGGAATTTTGAAAATTGTGATGTGTCTTCTCAGCTTCTGTTTTTGACTCCCTTTTCTTTTCTTTTTTTTTCCTTTGGAACTCCCTTTTCTTTTTTTTTTTTTAATTGATTTATTTATTTACTTTTAGTTTACAACATTCAGTTCTGCAGTCCCTTGAGCTTCAAATTTTCTTCCCCTTCCTTTCTTCCCCCCGCCCCCCATCATGGCAGCAAGCAGTCAAATATAGGATCTACAAATATCTTCACATTAATCTTTAGTCAAGTTGTAAAGAAGGATTATAACTGAGGGAATGATCAGTGAGAAAGAGGAAACAAAACAAAACAAGGAAAAAAAAAAAGCACAGCAAGTGGTTTGTTTTAATCTGCATTCAGACTCCTTCCACATCTCTTTCTGTGGATGTGGATATCTCTTTCAATCATGAGTCTTTTGGAGTTGTCTTATAACCTTACATTGCTGAGAGCAGCCCAGTCTATTGAAGTTAGTCATCACACAGACGTTGTGTCTGTGATTGTGTACAGATTTTTCCTGGTTCTGTTCTTCTTGCTCAGAATCAGTTTATATAAGTTTCTCCAGGTTATTATGAAGTCTGTCTGCTCCCCATTTCTTATAGCACAGTAGTGTTCCATTACATTCATATACCACAACTTGTTCAGCTATTCCCGATGGATGGGCATCCCCTTGATTTCCAATTCTTTGCCACCACAAAAAGGGTTGCTTTAAATACTTTTGTACATACAGGTCCTCCTCCCACTTCTCTGATCTCTTTGGGATATAGCCCTACAAGCGGTAGTGCTGGGCACGGAACTCTGCTTTCTTTAAACCCTTCACTCTCCTCCAGACTCTTCACAGTTTATTTCCCTTGTGACTCCTTTACCAAAGCTCTTGCCTTTTATTCACGATTTTTGTGCCTTTCTTATTTTACCCCAGTTTTTCCTCTGCCTCGCTTATTTGATTTTTAAAATATTTTTTGAGCTTTTCTAGGAAATCTTTTTTTTTTGGCCTGAGACCAATTCACATTTTTCTTTGAGTCTTTGCATGTAGTTATTTTGATTTTGTTGTCTTCTGAGTTCAAGTTTTGATCTTACCTCTCACCATGGTAACTTCCCATGGTCATGTTTTTTTTTTTTAGCTGTGTGCTCATTTTTCAATCCTATTTGTCTTTATTTGTTTGTTTGTTTGTTTATTTGGGAAGGCAGTTGGGATTGTGACTTACCCAAGGTCATGCAGCTATCTAAGTATCAAGTGTCTGAGGCCAGGTTTGAACTCGGGTCCTTCTGACTCCAGGGTTGGTGCTCTGTTCACTTCAATTCCTAGCTGTCCCCTCCAGCCTATTTCTTTACTTTTAACTTTTTGTTAAAGTTGGGCTCTTCTTCCTGGGTGGAGGGGACACTGTCCCAAGCTTCAGATTTATTTGTTGCTATTTTCAGAGCTAGTTCTGGGGGCCTATAACTTTTCAGTTCTTCCAAGGTAGTATAATCTATAGAGAAGTGTGGTAACTACTTTCCTGACCAGTGCTCTGGCCTGTGAGCAACCCTTAGTACTCTTTTCCATCCTGAAACTTTGACCAGAGTCTTTATTTTTCTGTAGCTATACATTCCAGTGTGCCAGTGCTACTTATGACCAAGAACCACATGTGGGCAATGCAACAGAGTCCTGCACCCAATGGTAACAAAGGGTCCCCTGAAATTTCCTTCTGACCAGTTGTCTGACTCCCTTGCCATCTATGGGCTAAGACAGGGGTGGGGAACCTGCAGCCTCAAGGCCTTGGGTATGACTTTTTGACTGAGTCCAAGTTTTTTGTTTTTTTTCTTTTTTGGAGGGCAATTGGGGTTAAGTAACTTGCCCAAGGTCACACGGCTAGGTTTTTGTTTGTGTGTGCTAAGTGTCTGAGGCCGGATCCGAACTCAGGTCCTTCTGACTCCAGGGCCAACACTCTACTCACTGCGCCACCTAGCCACCCCTGAGTCCAAGTTTAACAGAACAAATCCTTTTATTAAGGGGATTTGTTCTGTGAAATTTGGATTCAATCAAAGGGCTGAACTTGAGGACCTAGAGGGTCACATGTGGCCTTAAGGTTGCAGGTTCCCCACCTCTGGACTAAGAGCCCTAGAAGCTGCCACTGCCAATTTAGTCCCCACTACCACCACCACCAAGGCCTGCTGCTGACTTGTTGGACTATATTCCACTCTCATCACAGTGAGACAGACCTCTCCTACTGACCTTCTAAGTTGCCCTGAGCTAGAACATTGTTTTACCCCATCCTTTTTTAAAGTTGTTAGGAGAAGAATTGGGGCAGCTCAAGTGAGGCCCTGCTTTACTCCACTATTGTCACTCTGCTCCCAATCAATTCTGTCTGAACATGGAACCCTTCACTACTAGGCTGATCTGTTAACCGACCTTGCAAATTTCCAAAGGTTGGTCCCATTGGTTCACAGCATGGTACACTAGAGCATCAGGGATTGGTGATAGAATTTAAATTTTGGACTAAGCGACACAAGGGGACAATCTTAGAAGAAATTCTTCCATAGGAATTATGATATCTCTTGCCAGAGAGGAGTATTAACTATAGATAAAATATAAGGGCATCAACTCTCAAAGATCATCAGAGAGTTATACTTAAGATAAACTGCAAAATAACTATAAAAGACACAAGTCCTAAGGAATTCCTGAGTGCCTGCAAAGTTTTCATGCTTTCATTGATCAATTCAGTAGTTTTCTTGGGGATTATAAAGGTTCCGTCATTTTCTCTACTGCAAACTGCCTTCCTCCCCTGGAACTGTTACTCTGCTCTCCCTGTGGATGACATCTGAAGACTCTGAAGTCTTTAAGGTTCTTCATTATGAGGCTGCCATCTTGTTAAGCTGAATAAGCTCATTCACTATCACTGACATGGAATTTTGAGCAGCTCTCATGAAAGGCACAAGAAAAAAGGGTTTGCTAGAATCCTATTTTCAGGACTTAAGACTCTGGAGGGGAGGTTTAGTGTCTTCTTTTCCCTGAGCAGCAGGAACTCCAAAACAGCATGCTCGATGGGTGCTATGCTGAGCTGGTTTCCTTTTGGACCCACCTCCTGGGAAATGTTTATGTCCACTCTAGCTTCCAGCCTTCCTTAATGAGCCCCTTTGGCTAAGCCCATTTCTCCACTGGTTTTTGTTCCTTGATGGGTTTCACTGCTGCTCATGCATCTGAGATGACACAAAATGGCTGACTTTCTGCCTTAGATTTTGGGAAGATGTCTTGGTGGCCATGTGAGCAAGGCCACTAACCATTAGGCTATGGCTCTTGTGCTGCTTCACCCTGAGCCCCATGAGCAGTGGCACCCCATGAGCAGTTACTCCCTGGGTGGCAGCTACATTGGGCATGGAAGCTTAGGCTGCTGAGGCCCAACCTCTGTTACTGATGCTGCCCATGTTACTATTTTTTTGATGGAATAATAGTTAAAATTTGTGCTCAGTTTTGTCTTCTGTCAATCAATGGCAGAAATAATTTTTTCTTCCCTTGAAGTGTTTCTTTCTTTCTTTTTTTTTTTTTTTTTTTTGCCTTTTTGGAAGGCAATTGGGGTTAAGTAACTTGCCCAAGGTCACACGGCTAGGTTTTTGTTTGTGTGTGCATTAAGTGTCTGAGGTCGGATCCGAACTCAGGTTCTTCTGACTCCAGGGCTGATGCTCTACTTACTGCGCCACCTAGCCGCCCCATGTTTCTTTATTTTTAAAAATTAAAATATTGCCTTTACCCCATGATGATATCCCCAGATACTTATGGGATATTCCTGGTCCCAGGGGTTTGTTTAGTTTGAAATGACTCTTGAGAGCCATTTGTTAAATTTTCAGTGTATGCAATTATACTTCCGAAATCAGCAAATATGAACTTGATTTATTGTTTTGTTGATTTTCTAGACTCAAAAAAAAGATGGATAATACATAAATAATGGAGATTAAACTTAAAAGTTTGTTGTACATGATTTTTTCCCCCAAAAAGCCACTTGTTAAATATTTATCATCGTACTGCTGCCTAATCCCAACAGAAACATCAAAGGCAGCCCCAGAGTACCCTATAAATATAGTCAGCACTGGATACCACGGAAGTTACTATCATTCCCACTTAACCAAGAGAGTAATTGGAACACAAGCAGTTATCAAAGATCATTTATTTAGCCCTAAATTTGGACCAAATTATGAAAATTTAAACGTCTTGAAAAGTGACAAAGTACCATAAGTCCCACTCATTTTATTAGGTGGTTTTGTTTAGTCTTTTTAAGAATAAATTTTATGTGTGTATGAATGGGGGAGGTATTTGGTTCTTGTTGGGAAGGACCGGTTACAGCAAAATGAACTATTTTAATTTTTTGCTTTTTGGAAGGGAAAAGGGAGGGCAATTGGGGTTATGTGACTTGCCCAAGATCACATGGCTAGTAAGGATTAAGTGTCTGAGGCCATATTTGAACTCAGGTTCTCCTGACTCCAGGGTGAGTGCCATATTCACTGTACCACCTAGCCGCCCCTCTTTTAATTTTAATTTTTTGTAGGTTTTTAAATTTTTTTTTTAGTTTACATCATTCATTTCCACAAGATTTTGAGTTACAAATTTTCTCCCCATTTTGCCCTACCCACCACCCCAAAACAGCAATCCCACTGAATATCCCTTCCCCTAATGTGCTTTCTCCTATATCTTTCCCCATCCCCCCTCCAACTTTCCAGTAGGGCATGGTGGATCTCTATGCCCCAGGGCCTGTATATCTTATTTCCCCAGTTACACGAAAAATAATGATAATAATATGTATTTTTTTAAAAAATTTGATTGTAAAACTTTAAATTCTAGATTCTTTCTCTACCTCCCTTGTCACCCACCCTCACTGGGAAGATAAGCAATACAATATAGGTTGTACATGTGTAGCTATGCAAAACGTTTTCATAATGGATATATTGTGAAAGACTGACTATATTTTCCTCTATCCCATCTCACGCCCCACTTGTTCTAGTCTCTACTTTTATCCTATCCCTTTTCAAAAGTGGGTGGTTCCAACTTCCCTCCACATTCCCCCCCAGCCTGCCCTCCCTTCCATCATCCCCCCTCTCATCCCCTTTTCCCTACTCTCCTGTAGGGTGAATTGCCCTATTTAGGGTGTATGTCATTGCCTCCCTAAGCCAAATACATTGAGAATAAGGTTGATTCATTCCCTTTTGCCTTCCTGTTCTTGCCCTCCATTGTAACAGTTTTCCCTTGCCTCTTCTATATGAGATAATTTACCACAATCTATCTCCCCCAATCTCATCTCATTATATTCCTCTCTCACCTCTTAATTTCACCTTTTAAGTGTCATCTCTTCCTATTCAACTGATCCTGTACCCTCTGTCTATGTATAACTGTACACATATATACACATACTCACATATGTATTCATATACCCATATACCCTCCTATATAGATAAATATATGTATCTATGTATATGTGTGTGTATATATATGTATGGATACATATATATGTATGGATACATACACACATACACACACATTTCTATTCCCTTCAACTATTCTCATATTGAGAAAAGTTTCCTATGTAACACTTACTGTTTTTCCATGTAGGAATGTAAATAGTTCAACTTTGATAAGTTCCTTATGATTTCTTTTCCCTGTTTACCTTCTCATAGTTCTCTTGCTTCTTGTATCTGAATGTCCAATTTTTCTATTCAACTCTGGTTTTTTCTTCAAGAATGCTTGAAAGTCCTCTATTCCACTGAATGACCATGTTTTCCCCTGAAACACGATACTCAGTTTTGCTGGGTAGGTGATTCTTTTTTATTTTTTGTTTTTGTTTCTGTTTTTATTTTTTTTCCAAATGCTTTATTAACTTCTGGTTTACATCATTCATTTCTGTCAGATTTTGAGTTACAATTTTTTCCCCATATTCCCCTACCCACCCCTCCAGAATAACAGTCATACAGGATATCCCCTCAACCAATCTGCTCTCTCCCATCTCTTCTCCCATACCCCCTTCGACTTTTCCAGTAGGGTAAAGTGAATCCCCGTGCCGAATTGCCTACACATCTTATCTCCCAATTATATGCAAAATAGTATTAATCATAGTATTTATATATTTTAAAAATTGATTTTAAAAAGAAGATAAGCAACTCAGTATATGCTGTACATATGTAGTTATGCAAAACATTACCATAGTAGATATATTGTAAAAGACTGGCTATATTTCCCTCCCTCCAATCCCACCTTCCACCTGGTCCACTCCCCACCTTGATCCTGTCCCTTTTCAAAAGTGGGTGCTTCCAACTTCCCTCCCCCCAGACTGACCTCCTTTCCATCATCTCGCCTCTCAGCCCCTTCCCCACTAATCTCCTGTAGGGTGAGATATCCTATTTAGTATGTATGTCATTTTCTCCCTGAGCTAAATTCAATGAGAATAAAGTTTTGCCTTTTTTGCCTTCTTGTTCTTCCCCTCCATTGTACCCATTTTCCCTTGCCTATACTATATGAGATAGTTTACCCCTTTCTGTCTCTCCCCATCTCCTCTCATTATATTCTGCTCTCAACTCTCAATTTCACCTTTTAAGTATCATCCCTTCCTATTAAATTGGTCCTGTGCCCTCTATCTGTGTTCACCTGTAAACATATATACACACATTCACATATGTATTCATATGCCCCTATACACTTCTTCAACTATTTTCATGCTGAGAAAGGTTTCATCAGTTACAGTTATCATTTTTCCATGTATGGATATAAATAGTTCAACTTTGATAAGTTCCTTATGATTTCTTTTTCCTGTTTACCTGCTTAAGCTTCTCTTATTTCTTTTATCTGAATGTCAAATTTTCTATTAAACTCTGGTTTTTTCATCAAGAATCCTTGGAAGTCTTCTATTCCACTGAATGGCCATATTTTCTCCTGAAACATGATACTCAGTTATAATGGGTAGGTGATTCTTGGTTTTAATCACAGCTCCTTTGCCCTCTGGAATATAATACCCCAAGCCTTTCTATCCGTCAGTGTAGAAGCTGCCAGATCCTGCACTATCCTGATTGTGTTTCCACAATATTCAAATTGTTTCTTCCTGGCTGCTTGTAATATTCTCTCCTTGATCTGGGAATTCTGGAACCTGGCTATAATATTCCTAGGAGTTTTTTTGGGGGGGATCTTTTTCAGGAGGTGATGTGTGGATTCTTTTAACCTCTAATTTGCCCTCTGGTTCTAAAACATCAGGGCAGTTTTCCTTGAGAATTTCTTGAAAGATGACTTCTAGGTTATTTTTTTTTTATTTTTATTTTTTTTTGCTTTTTGGAGGGGAATTAGGGTAGTAACTTGCCCAAGGTCACACGGCTAGGTTTTTGTTTGTGTGTGCGTTAAGTGTCTGAAGCCGGATCAGAACTCAGGTCCTTCTGACTCCAGGGCCGACACTCTACTCATTGTGCCACCTAGCTGCCCCCTAGGTTCTTTTTTTCATCATGGCTTTCAAGTAGTCCAATAATTTTTAAATTATCTCTCCTGGATCTATTTTCCAGGTCAGTGGTTTTTCCCATGAGATATTTCACATTGCCTTCTATTCTTTCATTTGTTTGGATCTGTTTAACAGCATCTTGATTTCTCATAAAGTCAGTAGCTTCCATTTGCTCCAGTTTAATTCTGAAGGAATGATTCTCTTCAGTGAGCTTTTGAGATTAAATAATGGTAACTTGATATTATACAACACAGTTAAGAGTATTTTAATATATTGATTACAATTATTATCTCATTTGATGCTTACAACACCCTGAGAGGTTAGGTGGTATTATTATCTCCATTTTACATATTAAGAAACTGAGGCAAACAGAGGTTAAGTGACTTGCCCAGGATCACTACCTAGTAAGTGTCTGAGTCTGGATTTGAACTTGGGTTTTTCTGACTCTGGGCATGTCAATCCTATGACCTGTAGAATTGACTTCTAGACTGTTGTAGGCTCAAAGTAGGTTCAGAATTAATTATTCTGAACTTTTGTACCCACCTGAGTTCTTCCTAGAATCTTTAGATCAATCCACAAGTGATTATTGAGCAGTTGGGGTATAGTGATCTCTGTTTTCAAGGAGTTGATAGGCTAGCTGTGAGATGAAGTGACAATACATAGAACTAATGTTAAAATATGTGTTACTGATTACCAGATAAAAGGACAAAAAGAATCCAAGCTCTAGTATTCAGAGAAGATTTTGGCGAATTAGGATTTTGTGAGAATGAGTAGATAAGGCTATGTCTTTGTTCTAAGTAGAAGGGAGAAGAGAGATCTTTCAGTTCTTGAGACTAGATTCTTTCATGATTTGGGAAAAGAAGTAAGTTTACCACAATAGTTGAATCACTAGATGATAATAATAGATAAAGTATAGCCACATTCAAAGCCCATCAACCATTTAGCTACTCCCTAGGCATTAGGATGTTCTACTGTGAGGTACAGAGATTTATTCAACCAGGAAATTTAATATTTTACCAGCCAAGGCTCAAGATGAAATTATCCCACTCTCTCTTAGTTTTTTTTCTTTTTAATAGAGTTTTAAATGTATTTCACTATTTTCTAATTGCATATCTAAAAATATTAACATCTTTTTATTAAAAAATTTTGTGTTCCCAAATTTTTAAAAATGCATTTATTTACTTTTGGTTTATATCATTCACTCTCACATTTCCTTGAGTTTCACATGTTCTCCCCTTCCCCCCCCCATGGCATCATGCAATCAAATATAGGATCAACAAATACCTTCACATTAAATATTAGTCAACTTATAAAGAAGGATTATAATCAGTGGAGTTAACAGTGATAAAGAAGAAACAAAACAAAAAAATACAGGAGAGAGAGAGCAAGTAGTTTGCTTCAGTCTGTATTCAGATTCTGTAGTTCTTTCTCTGGATGAGGATATGTCTTT
Source organism: Gymnobelideus leadbeateri (assembly GCA_011680675.1). NCBI lineage: Eukaryota > Metazoa > Chordata > Mammalia > Diprotodontia > Petauridae > Gymnobelideus > Gymnobelideus leadbeateri. Next base: position 48,021 of record WOXC01006361.1, read on the forward strand.
CCATCATGAGTCTTTTGGAGTTATTTTATAACCTTGAATTGCTGAGAGGGGCCCAGTCTATCCAAATTAGTTGTCAGACATATGATGTGTCAGTAATTGTGTACAAAGTTCTCCTGGTTCTGCCCTCCTTACTAAGCATCAGTTTATATAAGTCTCTCCAGATTATTATGAAGCCCATCTGCTCCTCATTTCTTATAACACAATAGTATTCCATTACATTCTTATATCACAACTTGTTTAGCCATTCCCAAATTGATGGCCATCCCCTTGATTTCCAATTCTTTGCTACCACAACAAGAGCTGCTATAAATATTTTTGTGCAATTGGGTCCTTTTCCCACTTCTGTGGTATCTTTGGGAAACAGCCCTAGGAGTGGTATTGCTGAGTCCAAGGGTATGCACTTACCCTTTGGACAATGCATTATTGTTCTAATTTTTCCACATCCTCTCTAGATTTATCATATTCCTATTTTGTCATCTTAGCCAATCTGACCAGTGAGATGTGGTACCTAAGAGCTGTTTTGAGTTGCATTTCTTTAATTAATAGTTATTTAGAGCATGTATATATGATATCTTATATATATCTTTAGTTTCTTCCTCTGATAACTGTCTCTTCATATCCTTTGACCATTTATCAATTGGGAAATGACTTGTATTCTTTTTTTTTTTTAGAGTGAGCTACAGTTTATTAATGGAATGAATGTGCAATAAAATATAACATATGAGGAACTGAAATGGATGAGATTTGTGTCAACTGATTCATAATGAAATAAGCTGAACCAAAAGAATATTACAAATGACTACAGTCATGTAAATTAATTGCATACTAAAAAGAACCTTAACCCTTAAGCAACTGAAAAATCAATAGTGATTCCAGTGAACAGTTAATAAGACATAAGTTCCTACCTTCCAGTAGTGATGCAAGAGATTACAAGGACAAAATGTTGCCTACATTATCAGATACAGTGGCTATATTGTCTTAATTTTGCTTAATCATTTTGTTATTGTTATAAGGAAGTGGCAGTAAGCAAAATATATCCAGAAATGTCTGTTGTATTAAAAAAATCAGTAAAACATTCAAATGATTTAAGAACTCTGATCAATGCAATGACCACTACTCCAGGCAACTGACAATCAAGCATGCTACCCCCACTTCCTGACAGAAAAGTGATAGACTTGCAAGGCACAGAATGCACTTTTTTTTTCAGATATGGCCGATATTAGCATTTGTTTTCCATTACTGTACTCATTTGTTACAAGGTAGGGTTTTGTTCTGTTTTGTTTTTTTTTTTTTTTTACTGGGGGAGGATTTTCAAAGTTAAAGAGGAATTAATAACGGTAATGAAAAGAAAAAAGAAAAGATGGTTTTTGATAGACAAAATAATTCCTAACTATTGTTTTAATTTCCTCTTCATTGGAGGTAGATTCAACCTTTTCATTTTTGATACTGCGAATTTGTTTTTCTTCTTTCTTTTTTTTTTATCATATTGACTAAGGGTCTATCAATTTTATTGTATTTTTTTCATAAAACCAGCTCTTAGTTTTATTTATTAATTCAATAGTTTCCTTAATTTCAATTTTTAATCTCTCCTTAGGTTTTTATTATTTCTAATTTATTTTTTTAATTTGGTATTTTCAATTTGTTCTTTTTCTAGATTTTTGAATTACATGCCCAATTCATTGACCTCCATTTTCTCTAATTTTTCATGTATGCATTCAGGGATATAAAGCTTCCCCTAAGAACCGCCTTTGCTGCATCCCACAAATTTTTATATTTTCCAATTATTGTCATTCTCTTGAATGTAGTTACTGATGGTTTCTATAATTTTTTGTTTGACCCACTTATTCTTTAAGAATACATTGTTTAATTTCCAATTAGTTTTTAGTCTATCTTTCCATGGCCCTTTATTGCATATAATTTTTATTGCATCATGCTCTGAGAATGATGCATTTAATATTTCTGCCTTTCTGCGCTAAATTGTGAGGTTTTTATGCCCTAGTATATGGTCTATTTTTGAGTATGTACCATGTACCAATGAGAAGAAAGTAAAATACTGGGGTATAGCCAGGCAGGCTCAGCATGTGGTGGTCTGGCAGTGCTGGTGTCTTTAGATTCCCCTGATAGTGCTGAGGTCCATCTGGGTTTCTGTTGTTAGTGCTTGCTGGTTTCAACCCATGGGCTTTGGGAGCTCTTGCTGGTCAGGTGAGGTGGGGCTTTTTGGGACCCCTCCAGCCCTTCACTTCAGATTCCTTCCTGCCCCTTTCTTTGTGGCTCCTAAACCTGAAGCTATTTCCGGTATTTCAGGATTTTTCTCTGGTTGGGACATTTATCTCTGGATTTTCTAGGTCAGGGAGAGGGAATCAGAACAGCTAGAGTTTCCTTTGCCATCCTCCCCACTGGAAAATCAGGCAGGTGATTTTTAAACTTCCAGGCTATGGGCTGATAGCCTCAGGAAAAGCTGCTGTCCCCTCTGTCGTCCCTGTGCTTTTTCTTACCCAGCTCCCATGGATCCTCCCATCTTTTGGTGAGAAGCTGGTGAGAGGGCTGCAAATCGCCCTTGGGGTTGGTGAGTCTGCTGTCTGGGGCTCGTTCTCTCTCTGCTGTAATCTGTTGTCTAGTCCAGGCTTGTGCAGCCCCCAAGTGCTCAGAGCTTCCCCTGACTCAAACCAAGTGGGCACTTTCCTGGGCTGGATTCTGCTACCCTCTGCCTCCCACTGGATTTTGACCCTCTAAAATCCGTTCAGATTAACTTTTTTTTTTTTGAGGGCAATTGGGGTTAAGTAACTTGCCCAAGATTACAGTGTAGGTGTGTGTGTGTGTGTGTGCGTGTGTGTGTATGTGTATTAAGTGTCTGAGGCTGGATCTGAACTCAGGTCCTTCTGACTCCAAGGCTGTCACTCTACACATTGAGCCACCTAGCCGCCCCTAGATTAACTTTTTATAGTTTAGGAATGGGATTCTTGGAAGAGTTTAGAAAAGTTACTGCTTCTGTTCTGCCATTGTGGCTCCACCCCCTTTCTTTTTTATTATAAGGTTAGATTTATCAAGTTCAGAGAGGGGGAGATTGAGGTCCCCCACTATAATAGTTTTGTTATCTATTTCTTCCTCTAACTTCTTTAATTTCTCCTGTAGGAATTTCATACTATACTGCTTTGTGTATATATGTTTAGTAAAGATATTTCTTTATTGTTGATGATGCCTTTTAGCAGGATATAGTTTCCTTCCTTATCTCTTTTGATTAGATTTATTTTTGCTTTTGCTTTGTCTGAGATAAGGATTGCTACCCCTGCCTTTTTTTACTTTTGCTGAAGAATAATCTGTTCTGTTCCAGTCTTTTACCTTTACCCTGTGTGTATCCCCCTATTTCAGACCTGTTTCTTGTAGACAGCATATTGTAGGATTATGGTTTTTAATCCATTTTGCTATCTGCCTCTGTTTTATGGGGGAGTTCACCCCATTCACATTCACAGATATGATTACTATCTGTGTCTTTCCCTTCATCCTATTCCCTCCCCTGTTTATTCTTTTATTTCTCCATTCTCTCTTCACTCCTTAAAAGTTTTCCTTTTGACTGCCACTTCCCTCAGTATTCCCTCCTTATCATCCCCCCTCCCATTTCCTACTCTTTTCCCTTACTACTTCTTCCCTTCTTTCTAACAACTCCCCCTTTTCTTTTCCCTTTGCCCTCCTAGTGCCTGTAGGGTGTGATCGATTTTTATACTTAACAAGGTATGTTATTCCCTCCTTGAATCAAAACCTATGAGCTTATATCTCATACATCCTTTCCCTTGCTTCTTTCCCTCTATTATAATATAGTTTTGTGTGTTTTCATGTTAGAATCCTGTAGTTAATTGATTATATTATTCCCTCCTTGAACCAAAATCCATGAGAGTAAAGCTCATAAAATGTTCATCTCCCTCTATTCTTTCCTTCCATTATAATATATTTTTATGCCTCTTTGTGTTGCATAATTTACCCTTTTCTGTCTCCTCCTTTCCTCTTCTCCCATTACAGTTCCTTTGCTCACCTTAATAGGTTTTTATTTTTTTGTTCATCACTTTGGTCAGTTTTTACCCACAGCCTCTATCTATGTATAACCCTTTTATATTTTTCAATGATTATACAATTCTCAGTATTGACAGCTGTAAACTTCCCATATAGGGATATAAATAAACATAACTAAACCTTTCACAGTTACATCCTGATATGGGAAATCTTACCCACCTCCGACAGATTGCTCTTATTCAATAACAAGTTATGTGTTTATGTGTGGGTGTGTATGTGTGTTTTCCATGTTTACCTTTTTATGTCTCTTTTGAGTCTTGTATTTGGAGATTGAATTTCCACTGAGCTCTGTCTTTTTCATCAGGAAGTTCTAGAAGTCCCCTATTTCATTGAATGACCATGTCCTTGCCTGAAAGATTGTGCTTAGTTTTGCTGTATAGTTGATCCTTGGTTGTAGTCCGAGTTCTTTTGCCTTATGAAATATCACATTGCAATCCCTCTGATCTTTTAATGTAGAAGCTGCTAGGTCCTGTGCACTCCTGACTGTTTTTCCATGATATTTTCTCCTTGATCTGAAAGTTCTGGAATTTGACTATGATAGTTCTTGGAGTTTTCAATTTGGGATCTATTTCAGAAGGTGTCCAGTGGATTCTTTCTATAACAATTTTACCCTCCGTTTCTATGACCTCAGGGCAATTTTCCTTGATGATTTCTTGGAAGATGTTGTGCAGGCTCTTTTTTTCCACCATGTCTTTCTAGTTGACCAATAATTCTTAGATTATCTCTCCTGGATTTGTTCTCCTGGTCAGTTGTTTTTTCCAATGAGTTATTTTACATTTTCTTCTAATTTTTCATTCTTTAGTTTTTGTTTAACTGATTGTTGATGTCTCATATAGTCATTAGCTTCCAGTTGACTAATTCTAATTTTTAGTGAATTATTTTTCTTGATTGAAATTTGAAATTCCTTTTCCATATGCTTAGATTCTGTTTTTAGGGAGTTCTTTTCTACAGTTAGGTTTTGCATCTCTTTTCCAGGTTCACAAATTTAATTAGTTTACCTTCTACCTCTTGAATTTGGCTTTTAAAATACTTTTTTTTTTAGCTCTTCCAAAAATGCTTTCTGGGCTTGAGACCAGTTCATATTACTTGTTGAGGTTTCAGTGTTGGGTATAGAGTCAATGCTGATTTCTTGTGAATTTGGTTCTTCTTGCTCACTATAAAAGGATTCAATCATTTTTGTTCTTCTAGATTGCTTCTTTCCCATTGATTGCCTATTTCCTGGCCTCTAATGTGCTTTTCTGCTTCAGGGGTATAGAGGGCTCTGACCCATGCTTCTTATGCTGGGAGCTAGGGGTCTGGTTATTCACTTTGTGTGCTGTATCCTCTGAATGTCTGGACTGAGGCCAATGCCAGGACTTTCTGAGTTGCCTCAAGGTTACTTTGAAGCTCACAGTGTAAGGTATGGGGAGGAGTGGTCTGGCTGTTTCAGGATTCTACCTCTCAGCCCTTAGGCTGAAACTCAGTCAGAGTCAGCTGCTGGTGGCCTGCAGTGCTGGTGTCTGCTGGTTTCCCTGGTTGTGTGAGGTCTCACCTGGGGTTCTGCTGTTAGTGCTTGCTGGCTCCACCCCCTTAGGGTTCAGGATCTCCTTCTGATCAGCTGAGATGGGGCTTATTGGGACAGCTTTTGCCCTGAACCTTAGCCTAGGCACAGCCACAACCAAGCCCTTCCTCTAGGACTCACAAGCCTGCCTGGGGTTGTATTATTTCAGGATTTTACCCTGAGGCAATATTCTCTGTGTTTTCAGGGTTTTAGGGAGAGAGTGGAGCAGCTGGGGTTTACTCAGCCATCTTGGCTCCCAGGAGCTCAGGTCATTGATTTTTAAACATCCAGGCTGTGGGATGATAGCCCCAGAATTTAGCTGCTGTTGCTGCTGCTGTGGGCACTGGCTTTCTCTTAACCACCTCCAACAGATTCTCCTACGCTGTGGTGAGAAGTCTGGGAATTGCCCCTGTGGTGGGTTTATCAGCTTGCCTAGGCTCTCTCTGGCTCTGCTTTGGTTGGGTCTCAGGTCTGTGTTGGTGTAGCCTGCACTCCACGCTTCCCCTGCCTAGTCCCACATGTGCATCTTCCTAGACTGAAAATCTGCCACATTCCATCTCCCAATGGATTCTGCCACTCTAAAAACCCATTCAGATTTACTTTTTAGATGTTACTGAAGGAATTCACGCAGGAGTTCAGGTGAGTTCCTGCTTTTACTCTGCCATCTTGGCTCCACCTCTAAGTTCCCAATTTTCTCCTTCCCTCACTCCACTCCCTCACCGCTTGAGAAGTTAAGCAATATGAAATCAATTATACATCTGAAATCATGCAAAACTTATTTCCTTATTAGCATTATGGCAAAAGGAAACACACACACACACACACACACACACACACACACACACACACGAAAAATAAAGGAAAAAAAGCATGTTGCAGTCTACACTTAGTTGATCAGTTATCTCTGGAGATAGCATTTTTCATCATGGGTCCTTTGAAACTGACTTGGATCATTATATTGATCAGAGTAACTAAGTCTTTCACAGTTAATCATTTCTACCATATTGTTGTTATTGTGCCCAATGTTCTCCTAGTGCTACACACTTCACTTTGCATTAGTTCATACAAGTCTTCCTAGGTTTTCTGAAACCACCTTCCCCTTATTTCTTATACCACAATAATATTCCATCACAATCATATACCATGGCTTGTTTAGTTATTTTCCAGCCATTGGCCATCCCTTCCATTTCCAATTCTTTATCACCACAAAAAGTGCTGCTATAAATATTATTGTACAAATAGATCTCCCCCCCTTTTTTATTGCTTTAGGATATAGACCTAGTGGTGGTATTTCTGGGTCAAAGTGTACAAACAATTTTTTAACTCTTTGGCTTTATTCCCAATTGTCTGCCAGAATGGTTGGGCTAGAAGATGGTGGAGAAAAGGCAGGGAATCACCTGAGCTCTCCCAAATTTCCCTCCAAACAACTTTAAAAGGATATCTCAAAATGAATTCTGGAGCAGCAAAACCAAAGAATAGGGTGAAACATTTTTCTAGTACAAGACAACTTAGAAGGTTGGCAGGAAAGGTCTCACACTGGGGTGAGAGTAGAGCACAGTCCAATGTAGGCCCTGCACAGGCAGACCACCAGAAGGCCTTGGAGAAGATCAAATCTACAGCAGCCACTTCCTGAACTCTCAGTCCATAGATTGTGAAGGGGTCAAACAATTGGTTAGAAAGAGATTACCAGGGACCCTTTGCTGGCCCTGGGTGCAGGACTCTGTTGTGTTGCCCATATATGGTTTTATGTCATAGTTCCAGGGCAAGGAGGAGTAGGAGGAGGACAAACACACTAGAGTATGAGATTAGAGGGATACAGAGGCCCTGTTCACAATTCTAAGGTGGAAAAGAATACACAAGGTCACTCACAGACCAGAACATAGGTCAAGAAAGCAGTGATCGTATCTCTCCTTAGACACTATGACCTTGGAAGAACTGAAAACTTACTCCAAAGCTTGCTCTGAAAACAGCAGCATGAAAAACCTGAAACTTGGAACAATGCCTCTCTGTCCTGGGAGCAGAGCCCAAGTTTAACATAAAGTTAAAAGTAAAAACAAGTCAGAAAAATGAGCAAACAACATAAAAAAGAACATGATCATAGAAAACTTACTATTGTGACAGGGAAGATCAAAACACAAACTCAGAAGAAACAACAAAGTGAAAACAGATACATCCAAAGCCTCAAAGAAAAATGTGAATTGATCTCAGGGCCCAAAAGAATTTCTGGAAAAATCTCAAAAAGTATTTTAAACTTTTGGTTCATGCTGTAGCAAGGGGCTGTGCAAGCAGCAATGAGTTCCCCAGTTTTTGACCCTCTCTCACTGGCTTTCTTTCTCCACCTCTAACACCTTCTCCCTCTGTAACCATGAAGGAACAGGCCATCTCCTTTGCCAAGGACTTCCTGGCTGGTGACACTGCCACCGCTATCTCCAAGACCACAGTGTCTCCCATTGAGAGAGTTTAGCTACTATATGCAAGTAAACAAATTGCTGCAGATAAGCAGTATAAAGGCATAATGGATTGTATAGTCTGAATTCCAAAGGAACAAGGGGTAACTTAGCAAATGTCATCAGATATTTCCCCACCCAGGCCCTTAACTTTGCCTTTAATGATAAGTGTAAGCAGGTGTTTGGGGGAGGAGTGGACAAGGATACACAGTTTTGGAGGTATTTTGTTGGCTATCCTGCCCCTGGTGGTGCAGCTGGAACCACTTCTCTCTGCTTTGTCTTCCCCTTGAATTTTGTGAAAACCTGCTTGGCAGCTGATGTTGGAAAATCTGGCACTGAGAGAGAATTCAAAGGCCTGGGAGATTACCTTTTGAAAATCACCAAGTCTGATGGAATTTGGGGCTTGTATCAAGGTTTCAATGTCTCAGTGCAGAGCTTCATTATCTATAGAGCAGCTTACTTTGGAATCTATGATACATCGAAAGGTATGCTCCCAGATCCGAAGAACACTCATATCATGATAAGCCGGATGATTGCACAATCAGTGACTGCTGTAGCAGGTGTGGTCTCCTATCCCTTTGATATAGTAAGACAGTGAATGATGATGCAGTCTGGGCGCAAAGAAGCTGATATGTACACTGGGACAATTGACTGCTAGAAGAGGATTGCTAAAGATGAGGGTGGCAAAGCTTTCTTCAAGGGTGCCTGGTCCAATGTTCTTAGAGGCATGGGTGGAGCTTTTGTGCTTGTCCTCTATGATGAATTGAAGAAAGTAATATAAGTACATCCTAACTAAAAAGGAGCCAGTAAATATAGATCATGTAGAATGCTTAACCATACTTAGCATTTTGGACCACTGACCTTCAAGAAATTCCTGTTGTCTTTTTATCCAGGCTAGATCATGTTTGTAGGGGAGCCAAGAAAAGCTCTTAGAAAAAGGGACTCATGTATTGTGATCTATTATTCACACAGTGGAACTGATGATGATTCAGTATATTGATTCTATTAGTTTTTGGGAAAATGACAGTTACTGTAGGTCCAAGGAGGCAGATCATCTTAGACCATCTAGTTTAAATGCTGTTTTGTAGGACCATAAATTTGTGTTTAAATATTTATTTAAAAAATAATGTCTACCATTTGTACTATACCATTGTATAGTGCTTAAACACTATATGTACTATTTTGCACAGCTGACTATTTGGCAGTTATGATTATCTGTGTTGGGCATTCTGCTGTAAAACAATAAATACACAGAAGACTCTAAAAAGTATTTAAAAAAATAAAAAAAGAAGTAGGGGGAAAATTGGGAAAAGAAATGAGTTATGCAAGAAAATAATGAAAAAAGAGTCAACAGCTTGGTAAAAGAAGTATAAAAATCCACTGAAGAAAAAAACACCTCATAAAACAGAATAGGTCAAATGCTAAAAGAGCTACAAAAATCCATTGAAGAAAAGAACTTAAAAAAGAGAATTGACCAAATGCAAAAAGAGGCACAAAAATTCACTGAAGAATATATTCCTTAGTGTGGCTAGGTGGTGCAGTGAGTAGAGCACCAGCCCTGGAATCAAGAGGACCTGGATTTGGATCCCACCTCAGACACTTCACACACACACACACACACACACACACACACACACACACACACACACACACCTAGCTATGTGACCTTGGGCAAGTCACTTAACCCCAAATGCCCTCCAAAAAGCAAAACAAAACAAAACAAACAAAAAAAGAGAATACACTCCTTTAAAAGAGAATTTGGCCAGATGGAAAAGGAGATAAAAAAGTTCATAGAAGAAAGCAATTCCTTAAAAAATTAGAATTGAGCGAGTGGAAGCTAATGGTTCAATCAAAAGAATGAAAAAAGAGAAGAAAGTATGAAATATTTCATGAGCATTCTATACCACCCTAGAACTGTGAGTAGGGTGCCTGTGTCCCTTTGGTCTCATGCTCTAGTGTGTTTGTCCTCCTCCTACTCCTCCTTGCCCTGGAACTATGAAATATGAAATATTTCAATATGACTTGGAAAATAGATCTAGGAGAAATAATTTAACAATTATTGCACTACCTAAAAGCCATGATCTATAAAAGAGCCTGTATATCATATTTTAAGAAATTATCAAGGAAAACTACCCTGATATCCTAGAACCAGAGGGTTAACTAGAAATGGAAAGAATCCACCAATCATCTCCTCAAATAGATCCCAAATGAAGACTCTCAGGAATATTATACCCAAATTCCAGAACTCCCTGGTCAAGGAAAAAATACTATAAGGAGCCAGGAAAAAAAAAATACACACACACACACACACACACACACACACACACATACAGGATAACACAAGATTTGGCACCTTTTAAATTAAAGGAGGGCTTGGAATACAATTTTCCAGAAGGCAGAGGAATTGATGTTACAACCATGAATCACCTATCCAACAAAACCGAGTAAAATCCTTTAGGGAAAAAAATAATATATTTAATAAAATTTAATGACTTTCAAGCATTCTTGATAAAAAGACCATAGCTGAAAGAAAATTTTATTTTGAAATACAAGACTCAAAAGAAGTATAAAAAAGTAAACAGAAAAGAAATCATAAGAGATTCAGTAAGGTTAAACTGTTATATTCATATATAGGAAGATGTTATTTGTAATTCCTAAGAACATTATTATTATTAGGACTGGTAGATGTATACATAGATAGAGGGCACAGGTATGAGTTGACTCTAATGGGATATCTAAAAAAAAATAAAAATTAAGGTATTAGAAAGAGAGATGCATTGGAAGAAGGGGGAAGGAAGATGTAGAATGGGGTAAATTATTTCACATAAAAGAGGTGCAAAAGATCCTTTACTTTGGAGGGGAAGGTGGAGGTAGTCGTGGATAGTGCTTGAACCTTACTCTCATCAGAATTGTCTCAAACAGGGAATGACTTACACACCTAGCAGGGTATAAGAAATCTATCTGCCCCTATACAGAAGGTGACCAGGGGTGGGGTCTGACAGAAGGGAGGGCAAAATGGGGGAGGCAGCAGTCAGTGGTAGTCATGTGCAGAATAGTTTGGAGGGAGGGGATATAGAGACAAGGAGGGTGAAAGTAGGGATCCAGGTGACAGCTCTCACCCTTATTTGCAGAGGTGGGTATGCAAGGTTTGGAACATTGCATAATGTCAGATTTCATTAATGACTTGGTAAGTTTTACTGAATTGCTTCTTAATCATAAGGGATGCTTCTTTTTGGCACAGTGTGGAGTAGAAACAGTTGTGTAAAGACAAAATATAATAATTTTTAAGACTATCATAGATCATAGAAAGTTAGAACCTATTGTGATGACTTGACTTGCCCAAGGTCACATGGCTGATTAATGGCCAAATCAGACCTTGAACCAGGTTTCCTTGCTCCCTGTATAGTGTTTTTCCTATTGTACAATGTTTCTTGGCTCCCTGACTTCCTTCTAATGCTGTGATTTATATCTGTTTACCTATTTGTGTCCATATTTATGAGGAGTTCATTAAGAGGAGTTCTACCATATTACTTCCTATCATGCCACCATCTTGGTTTTATACTCATCTATGTCTATATTTATGTAAGTGTGTGGTGGGCATATAAAGAGAGACGTAGTAAGGAACTAACTGGAGAGAGAGTATTTCATGTGTCATAGAAAACCTCAAGTCAGGGTGGGATTCCTTTTTTGGTTTGTTGGTTTTTAGTTCTCAGTTGTGTAATACTGTGTGATTCACCTTTGTTTCACTTACTATTGATAGAAAATATACAGAATATTCAAGCTATGAAAACAAATAAGGGAGTAACAGCAGCTGCTACACTTTTTCTGGAATGCTTATTAAAATTTGAAGAGATCGGCTGGTTCCAGGGCTTCCTGGATGCCCTTCATGGAGCAGGTCAGTTTCTTCTTCCTGACAAATATCTGAGTAATAAAATGTAGTGGCTGATAGGTAGTAGCTTAAAGGCACAGATCTCAAGCCTTGGTTTGCAGATGGGGAAACTTAGAGTCAAAGAGGTTATACTACTTGCCCAAAGAATATAGAAAGTAAATTACAGATGCTGGGCTGGAATCCAGTGCTTTTTTCACTAGACCACACTTATTTTGATAGGTTCATTATTAGAGCATAAGATCTGAGGGTCAGTATTGATTCCCTTATGAGCAAGTTGACCTAACTCTTATCTGTAGCCAGACTAAAATCTCAACTCTGTTTTGACAAGGTATACAAGGGGGAATGGGAGGAAAAAGTGGATACCATTGTTGACCCAGGGAACATGGGTCTCATTCAGCACAACACATAGCACATAGTATGCTTATTAAATCCTTGTTGATAGATGGGTCTAGAATATTGTCCTGGGATATAAGTCAATACATGTCTGATATGTGCCAGGCACTGTTGTAAGTATGGAAATTACAAAAGGAAAAAGAAAAATAGTCCCTGCCCTCAGGGAACTTATATTTATTTTATTAGTGGAGACAACATATACAAATAAAAGTACATACAAAATATATTTGAGATAGTTTGAGGGAGGGAGAAGGTGCAAGCAGCTGGGGTATGAGGAAAGGTCTCATGTAGAAAGTAACACTTGAATTGAACTTGGAAGCAAATTAAAGATGAAGAGGGAATTTATCGAAGGCAAGGGGTGGGGATCAGAGGGGAGGCAGGGATAGCATGTTCTTAGGCCACAGAGACTAGAGATGTTTGGGGAACATTGAGGGGGCTATTTGGCTAGAGTATAGAGTTCTTAAAGGGAAGCTATGTATAATGCTTCTGGAAAAGTAGCTTGGAGACAGTTTGTGAAGAGATTTAAATACATACATTTATATTGGACCCTAAAGGTAATAGGGAACCATTAGAGTTTATTGAGTAGTGGAATGACAACCAAAATTGTATCTTAGTAACATCACTTTGACAGCTGTGTGGAAGATGGATTGGGAAGGAAGATATTTGATAAAGAGAAACAGCAGGATATAATGCTAGAAGCCAAAATCCACACCTCCACTACCCCCACCTAATTCATGATATATGTTTTAAAGGGTCAGAATTTTCCTAGCAAAAAACCAAAAACCAAAAATCCTGTACTAAAACTTATCCCTGCAAAACAAGGGGGGAAATCTACCTCCCTCATTTTTTTTGCAGAAGTGGGGGACTAGGGATGTGAAATATTGCATATACTGCCAGACCTCCTTGTGCTGGTTAGTTTTGCTAATTGCTTATACATTTTTTATTATTATTATGAGGAAAGGACGCTTTGGGGAGGGTCAAGGAGAATGGAAGGAATATTTGGAAATGAAGGAGCTGTAAAAACAAGAGAGAGCAACAAAAAATTTATTTATTCTCCAAGTATGAATTTACAGATAGGGTTTTGATTCAAAAACAAGTTTAATGCACAAAACTTAAATGTCTTGTTTTCTCCTGTCTTTTTTTCTAGGTTATACTGGGCTTGCTGATGCTATTCAAAGTTGGAATTTCCAAAAGATCGAGAAGTTGGAGAAACCCAAAATGCTTTTGAAATTTTTACATAAAGAATTTAAAGATAACATTCATACAGATGTCATCCTTCCTAGAATTTCTGAGTGCCTTATAAATCAGCAATGCGAAGAAATCAGACAGGTACAGCTCTTCAATACTAAGACAAACAAAAAAAACCCAGTTTGTAAATTTTTTTTTAAGTTTGAGAGGGGAAATGCACTGGTCTTCTATTTTCTTAGGACTATGGAAAGCATGGAGAATTTAAAACTCTCTGAAGCTCACTTTATCCAAGAACCTTTAATATCCTTGCCTAACTCAGAAGCAACTTAGAAGGAAAAAAATATTAAGTGGACATCTCCATCTAGATGTTCAATAGGCATCTCAAATACATGTCCCAAACAGAACTCCTTATTTTTCCTTGCAAATGCTCCAAGTCTTTATTTCTGTGGAGGGGATTACTATACTTCTAGGCACCCAAGTTTGCCTCTGTGGAGTCATCCTTGACACACCCTCCCCTACCCCTCATGTCAGATATGCTGCAAGTGTTGTTGATTCTTTCTCTGTTGATTCTTTCTTAGTTCCCATTGTCACTAATTTCTTATTCAAATTAATAATTATGATAATAACTTCTATATATTGCATTAATGTTTACAGGGTGCTTTACCAGAATTATCTTATATTTATCCTCTTAAGTAACCCCATGAGGTAGGTGGTATTATTTTTCTCTTTTTATAGATGAGGAAATTGAGGCAAATGGAGATTATTTAAGTGACTTGCCTGGTATTACATAGAATAGTAAGTATTAGAGTCTGGATTTGAACTTGTACCTTCCTGACTTAAGGCTTTGGGCTCTCTCTGCTGTACCATGTTGTATACCACAGAAAAAGTAAGTTATTTGAAGGCAGAAGCTATTCATTTTGTCTTTGCACCGCCAGTACTCAGTATAGTGTTTGGGACATAGTAGCCATTTAATAAATACTTGTTGGATTGAATTGGATTGAATCAACATCAACATCAACAATAGTACCCTTACCTTTTTGATTATGTCATCCAGCTGTCAGTGAAATAACTAAAACTAGACAGGAAAAGGGAAGAGAAAAAGCAAATTCACTCAATTTACAAAACACAGCATTTTAGATGGACATTTTTGTTCTTATAGCGTTACTTATAGTGTTCTTATAATTGTTAAACAACAACAACAACTACTACTATTACTGCTACTACTACCACCACCATTACCACCATAACCACTACTGCTATTACTAATACCACTAAGATATAGCAGGAATTTAATAGATATTTGTTGAATTGAACTAAATTGTTACATATGGAAAAGTGGTTTTTAATAAGTATATAGTTATATAAAATAATAATGAATTATGTAAACTATATAACAATAAATTATATATTAAACTGATAAATAATAATATTTGCAACTACTACTATAGTTTATTATTAAAAGTCTCATTTCATTTTATCAGAATTTAGGTGGGTTGGGGATAAGAAGAAAGAATTGGACCATTTCTAAAATAGTAATAACTTTTTTTAAAAGGTAGACACAAGGGAGAAATGATGCCACGTGCTTGGGAAGACAGCTGAAGTTAGGATGTCTTGGGCTCAAGTTTTACCTCTGACATTCTGTCTATGAGATTGAGTGAAAGTCACTTAACCTCTTAGGATCCCCAAGCAACTCTCTAAGATTATAAATTGCAGCAGTTAATCATTGCCTTGCATTGGCAGAGGGGTTTCATCCTCATAGGTAATCAATCCCCTATACAAAAACAGTTACAGGATTAACCAGGAGCAAAGACTTCTTCATTCACTACTATTAAAAGAGTTATATTGCATTCTCAGATGTGACTTCATCAGACCTTGGGGACCCAAAATCTTTATCAAAGGAATACTTCTCCAGTGTTATCATGAGATAACATTCATCAATTGATAAATTAATAACAACTGTCATTTGTATAATACTTTTTAATTTACAAAATATTTTGGTCTTATTTGTTCTCATTGAATTCTCTGTTAGGTTCTGTTTTTGGATGAGGAATCATCTCTGCTTTTATGATTTGCTGCCGAACTTTTATAAACAAAAATTTTTCCCATAAATGAAAATGATCTGTAATAAGGAAAATTAATTTGGGGGTTCTGTCACTAAAAAGCAGCATCGTATTATGGGAAAGACAAATTAAAAAACTGACCTAGATTTTAGTCCCAGCTCTGTTGCTAATTGATGTTTAGACTTGGGCTAATAATTTAGCCTGTTTTAGCCTCCATTACTTCTTCTGTGAGATAAGATCTGGCTAGATATTATAGGATCATAGATTTCAAGAGGGAAGGCTCTTTCAGAGTCATTCACAACCTCTTCATTTTTCAAGTGATAAAACTGAGGTTCAGACACTTGGAGCCAGTTTGTAAAGAGAAGGGCACACAGATAGAAATGGGCAAAGCCAAAAGTTGAACCCAAGTCATCTGACTAAAGATTTAGCACTCCTTCCATAGTGCCACACTGCTAAGGTCTTCTCCTCCTCTGAAATTATGTGAACTCAATATTTCAATAACTCATAATACTACATACCAAGACTTGACTCTAAACTCTTCTTTAGAATGTCAGTAGGAGGGTGGGGCTGCTAGGTGGCACAGTGAGTAGATCGTTGGCCCTGGAGTCAGAAGGACCTGAGTTCAGATCCAGCCTCAGACAACACACACACAAACAAAAACCTAGCCATGTGACCTTGGGCAAGTTACTTAACCCCAATTGCCCTCCAAAAACAAACAAAACAACAACAACAACAACAACAACAAAAAAGAATGTCAGTGGGAGAAATGACACATTGGATTGAAAGCTGAGAACTCCAAATTCTATTTTTTGGTGCTGCAATTAAGTTTCTATATATCCTTATGTGAGTACTCCTTTAGTTTTCTCGTATCACTGTCAGATAATAAATTTTTAGAACTTTTTTACCTGAGAACTCATGGAACCAAATTAGACTGTCATAATCTAGCATCTATCAAGTTGGTGTTCCTTTATACATGGCTTTAAAAAAACCCTTTTCAACAAATTCCATTTGCCAGGTTCAAAGCAACTTAGGAAATATTGCTGGTGCAGATAAATTGGTTGAATATCTTCTTCGATCAGACAAAGAAAATTGGCCCAAAGTACTGAAGTTGGCTTTAGAAGCTGAAGAATATGAATTTAGTAAGCTGTGGATCCTGGAGGAAGGTAGAGTGTCACAAGATAGACTGTTGAAATGGGAAGTGGGAGGATATTAAAAAAAAAAAAAACCTTTTCTCCCTCATTTTTTGCTTGCTCATTCCTAAATACAAGGGGAAGCAGATATGCTTGTCTCAAAGAGAGGCTGTGAAGTGATATTTTGAGAATTTGGTACATACCAACCAACATAATAGTTTGTCTCTAGTTGAACCCTAGAGGTGAGCATGGATTACCATGTCTTGATATAAAATAGACTGTATGGACCAAGCAGTCTCAGAGGATTAACTTGTTAAAACTTATTCTGATTCATTCAAACCTGACTGAGGTGTTTTTTTTTCTTTTGTTTCTTTTTAAACTTGAGTCTTGGTAGTTAATATAAGCTAGGATTATGTACTGGGTCTGAAGAACTTGAGGAAAATTGATACTTTTTTTTAAGCAATATGGGTCTTGATTAACTATACTGATTGTCTGGGATCTTTTGAGCAGATTTAGAAAATCTGAACACATCTCCCTTAAAGATGATTCTACATCAGATCATTGTTTCAGAGGCTTGATTACTTGACTAGTAGTTTTAGGGATCATATTTTAAATCCTAACTTTGATTTTTACTTGGACAAATTACTTAAATTGTTTGCTCCTCAGTTTTCCCACCTGTAAATTGAGGAATAATATTTCCTTTGTGTACCTTCCAGGTTTATTATGAGCATCAAGTGGATTAGTGTATATGAAAGCTGTTTACTGTAAATTCTTAATAATATGATGTTATAATTATTACTTTATAAATGTGTTGTTATTATTGCATTCTTAAAAGATCTATGATTTTTATCACTCCCCAACAACGTAGATTACATTACACATGTGTCATATTAGACACTATGGCCACAAAAAATTCATCACTTGGTAGCCAATTTTCTGATGATGACATGTTAATGGTGGTGGTGATTGTCAGAAATCCTAGTCTAGATTCTCTTGGACATTTTTTACTGTAAGTCTAGAAATTATTTTCATAGGCATATGCTTTCTTGGTGATGGTGTTATTTAGAAACAGATATCATAAAGGCTTATGAGTCACATTAGGATGAATTACATTATTGAATTCCAAACACTGAATGATTTTGGTTTAAGTTCAAGAATATGTAAAAGAAGTAGGATAAGATATATAAATATTTCAAAGCATTACCATGTTTTAAAAGTTGAGAATAGTTTATCTATTTACCTATCCATTTATCAGTTTGCCTCTGTGGTATGAACTTGATGAGTGAATCTTTCATATTACTCTTCCCCAGGATCATATGGTCATCAGTCTTCTGCACAAATCTGCATTATCCACCCTAAATATCCCTAAAAAGCCCCCATCAGTGATTTTAAATTCCCTAAAATGATGAGATCAGTGGAATTAAGATTCTAAAATGTTCATTGACCTTCTTCAGATACAAATGGAACAAAAGATGTTGAAATGGATAATTCCCAGGGTGAAGAGAGTGGAGTGTCAGCATTGCAGATATGTTACAAAGAAGAATCAGAAAAGCAAAATCTCAGTGAGAATTCATGTCCATTTCCTGGTATGCAAAGTTGTTTATTCTTCTAATCAGTAACACGGTATTATAAAAATCTAATAATGAAATATGATTTTAAATTTCTTTAACATTGCCAACAGGAATCCAACTCTAATCTCTCTTCCACAGGACAAATAGATATTTAAAGATAGCTAATTTATTTGCCCTAAGACTCTCTTCTCCAGATTAAACATTCTTTCTTCAGCCAGTCTTTGTGTAGCATGTTTTATTTTTTCCAAACACCTTTATTCCCCTACCTTCTTGTATATGCATTTCAGCTTGTCAATTGCTTTCCTAAAATGTGACTCTCAGAACAAAACAGAATACTTCATATGTAGTGTAATGACAGCAGAGTGTAATGGGACTATTACTTCCTTGTTCTAGAATAATTATTACTTAAATAATTGACTAATTAATGCAACTTAAGATCATTTTAGTTTTGGGTGGAGTCTGCTGTTACATTGAGTGTTTGTTATTCCCTCCTTAAGCCAAATTCAGTGAGAGTAAAGTTGACCCACTCCCTTTCACCTTCCTTCTCTTCCCCTTCATTATAACAGTTTTCTTTTGCCTCTTTTATATGAAATAATTTAACCTAATCTATCTCTCCCTTTCTCCTTCTTCCAATATATTCCTCCCTCACTTCGTAATTTTATTTTTTAGATATCATCCCTTTATATTCAACTCATCCTGTGCCCTCTATGTATACATGTGCATATATATGCATTCACTCACATATATATTTATATACACATGCACCTTCCTATATATATGCACACACACATATTCCCTTCAACTAAGAAAAGTCTCATAAGTTACAATTATCATTTTTCCATGTAGGAAAGTAAATAGTTCAACTTAAATAAGTTCCTTATAATTTCTTTTTTGTGTTTACCCTCTCATGCTTTTGTTGCTTTTTGTATTTGAAAGTCAGATTTTTTGTTTAGCTCAGGTTTTTTCATCAAGAATGCTTCAAAATCCTCTATTTTATTGAATGACTATATTTTCTTCTAAAGCATTATACTCAGTTTTGCTTGGTAGGTGATTCCTGGTTTTAATCCTAGCTCCTTCCTTTGACCTCTGGAATAGCATATTCCAAACCCTTTGATCCCTTAGGTTGAAGCTGATAGGTCTTGTGTTATCCTGATTGTGTTTCCACAATACTCAAATTGTTTCTTCCTGACTGCTTGCAGTATTTTCTTTTTGACCTGGGAAGTCTGGAATTTGGCTTTGATATTCCTAGGAGTTTTCTTTTTGGGATCTTTTTCAAGAGGCAGTTGGTGAATTCTTTCAATTTCTATTTTGTCCTCTGATTCTAGAATATCAGGGCAGTTTTGCTTGATAATTTCTTGAAAGATGGTGTGTAGGCTCTTTTTTGATCATGGTTTTCAGGTAGTCCAATAATTTTTAAGTTATCTCCTGGATCTATTTTCCAGGTCAGTGGTTTTTCCAATAAGATAGTTCACATTGCCTTCTATTTTTTCATTTGTTTGGATATGTTTTATAGTATCTTGATTTCTCATAAAGTCATTCACTTCTGTTTACTCCAGTCTAATTTTTAAGGAATTATTCTCTTCAGTGAGTTTTTGAAATTCTTTTTCCATTTGGTCAGTTCTGCTTTTTAAGTCATTCTACCCCTCATTGGCTTTTTGGGCCTCTTTTGCCTTTTGAGTTCGTCTATTTTTTAAGGTGTTATTTTCTTCTTTATTTTGGGGGTCTCCTTTAGCAGGTTGTTGACTTGCTTTTCATGATTTTCTTGCATCATTCTCATTTCTCTTCCCAATTTTTCCTCCACTTCTCTTACTTGATTTTCAAAATCCTTCTCGAGCTCCTCCATGTCCTGTAACCAGTTCAAATTTTTCTTGGCAGCTTTTGATGCAGGAGTTCATTGTTTTCCTCCAGTTCCATGGTTTGATCCTTTTTGTCTCCAAAAAGGGTTTCTAGGGTCTGATTGCTCTTCCTATCCTTGCTCATCTTGCCAGTCAATTACTTGACTTTTGAGTTCTTTGCCACAGTAGAACTCTGCTTCCAGAAAGGAGAGAGCAATGTCCCAAATCACTGGAGTTTTCACAGTTGCTGGAGCTGCTAGGAAGGTGCCCTCTCTACAGCCCCCACAAGCTCTGGCACACTGGCCACACACCCCAGGACCACCACCCAAGACCATGATCCAGATCCAAGCAGGTCAAAGCAAGAGTGATTACCCTCTGAATGGTAGCTTAGTCCCCCTATGATCTGTAGGCCAAGAGCTCTAGAGGCAGCCAAGTGGCTACTGCCACACCTCTGCCACTTATTTTTAAATCTACTTGTGCATGTATATGTTTTCCCTAATACAATGGAAGTCCCTTGAGGGTAGAAACAGTTTCATTTTTTTGCCTCTGGACCTACCATAATACTTAATAAATGTTGGTAGATTGATCCTTTTTAATTGAACGCTGAAGCAAGTGTGCTTAACAAGGACTACAAAGTTCATGATGAAAGCAATGTATCTGAAGTGCTTCACATCCTTGGAGGACAGACTTTATGTCAGTAGCATGGTGGTTCCTTTCCCTTGGAAAAAAAGAAGTTATGGAGCTGTCATTCCTTAGAATGATAGATGTTTAATCACTCTGCATCCTTGTCATACAGAAGTTCCTGAGAAGCCACTGTATAGCCCACTGAAGCCAAGGAGTTATCAACTGGAGCTTGCCAGCCCTGCTTTAGAAGGAAAAAACACAATAATATGTGCTCCCACTGGTAAGCCCCCCTCCATCCTTTCTCCTCCCCATATAAGGAAAAAAGTTGAGATATGTGAATCTTCCCTACTCATGCTCTTTTGAAAGAACTGCTATAAAACATAGATGGTCCTAATTATTCTTATCCCAAGGTGTTTTGTTGTTAATGTGATTTAAGTTGTTAATTTGTTTTATGATTATATTAGTTTGAAGTGAAAGACTGTTGTGGAAGATTGTTCTGGATACCTGAAATACCTGTGGGTATTTCTTCCACCAGTGCAGATTGCAACCCCTCTATCTGAAAGTGGATGGTCTTTATAAGATTCTGTAGCCTAAAAAGGGACATAACCTGGTCACTGATCTTTTTGATGTTGAACTTCTCAAGTAACCTAAACTAGCCCTTGAATGTAAAGGCCATTTCCAGACCCATACTTGGGAGCCTTTTCAGCTTGGTATGACATGACAGAGCCTATACTCAAGACTAGTTTAGACTTCAGGAACCTAGGGTCACCTACATATGATGAAGTATAATAGTATAACTTTAGTTGGCAGGCAGGGAAGGCATGACAGCAAGGAGGAGTGACAGCATCATTAGCAGCAGTAGCTTCCATCAGCCTAGAAGATATAGGGGGAGGTAGCAGAATATGACTGTTGACTGGTTTTATAGATGAAGAAAAGACTTTTTAAAAGTGACCCCTTTCTATTATTTTCCTTCCCTCTATGTGAAAAGGATGTGGAAAAACCTTTGTTGCACTTCTCATATGTGAAAATCATCTAACAAATAACCCAGAGGGACAGAAAAGGAAGGTTGTCTTCTTGGCTACTCAAGTTCCAGTATATGAACAGCAGAAATCTGTGTTCACAAAGCACTTTGAAAGGCTGGGGTAGGTATAACTGTCATCTCAGCTTTTATTCCTTGTTTATGCTTTGGAAGGGTCAGGATACAGCAATAGACTTGAAATCAAAAAGACATGAGTTTAAATCCTACCTCTGACACTGGCTGTGTGACCTTGAACAGTTTCTTTATCTTTTCTTCATCTGTCAGAATGGGGATAGAAATAGTAACACCTGACTCAAAGGTTGTATGATTAAAATGAGATAATATACATACAGCACTTTACAGGCTTAAGGTGCAATATAAATATTAGCCATTGTTACTTGCAAGTATCATATTTAAAGTGTCACATTTCTCATATTTATTCTTGAGGCATTATGTTACTTGTAATTTTTGCTTGAGAGGCAGCACGGCATTATCAATGTAGAGCTGACACTGGTGTAGAACAGAGAGACCATGGGAAATTTAGCTAATGCTTCAGTGCCTCAGGCAGCTTTCTAAAGCTATATGTTAGCTAAGTTGCTGAGATACACCAGGGAAAGAAATTTTTATATTGGCAGTTCTATACAAGATTCAGACCAGCTAATGGCCTGCCTTAAGTTATACCCAGAATGTTAGGTAAACTAGAAATTCTGACCTCTCTGGCCAGATCTTTCCATTGCATTCTGGTACCTTCCTAACAACTCAATTTTGTAGAGTTGCCTAGAACCTTAAGGGGCTATGCAATTTGCCCCAGAGTTACCCAGCCAATAGGTGTCAAAGCAGAAATTTGAGCCTATATCTTCCTGACTCCAAAGACCATCTCTTTATCCAGTATGCTGTGTTGCTTTTAGTTGGTATTTTTAATGGAAAAATCTCCATCCTTTCCCAGGTACAAAGTCACAGGTATTTGTGGAGAAATAGCTGAGGATGCTCCTGTGGAACATGTTGTTGACAACAGTGATATCATTGTGCTGACCCCACAGATCCTCGTGAACAACATCAAGAGTGGGACCATTCGATCCCTCTCTGTTTTCACGCTGATGATCTTTGATGAATGCCACAATACCGGCAAAAAACATCCTTATAATGTGCTCATGATGAATTACTTGGATCAGAAACTTGGAAAATCAGCAAGCCCACTGCCTCAGGTGTGTCATGAATGAAACTAGTTGTAGCAGGCTCCCAGGGGCAGCTGACTAATTGACTGCTACAGTAGAAAGAGTAGCAGCCCTGGAGTCCTAGGGCCTAGATTCAAATCCTGCTTTTGATAGGCACAACTAGACAAATCACTTAATCTTCCTGGGCCTCCATTTTCTCATCTGTAAAATGAGAGGGTCAGTGAGCAAACATTTATTAAAGACCTACTATGTGTCAGGCACTGTTCTAAACATTGGGGATATGAAGAAAGACAAAACAAGTCCCTGCCCTTGAGGAGCTCACAGTCTTAACTAGATTATTGGACTAAGATGACCGCTGAGGTCTCTTCAGGCTCAGAATCTATGATCTTAACTCCTCAGTGATAAGAATATGACTAATACTTTTTTTTTTTGAGTAACCTTTCTGATTTTCTTTGGAGTATCTTTCTTCAGATCACAGACCTGAAGTGCTAGTGGTTGTTATTCTTGTGATTGTTATAAAAATTATTAATGGCATTAATTATTAATTAATATTAACCAAATATTAATTAAATATGACAGTATGGTACAATGTTCAGAGAACCAACCTTGAAATCAGGAAGACCTGGGTTCAAGTCCTTGTAGTCACTTAACCTCCAGAGGGCAGTTAGGTTGTGTGGCAGCCTATCAGGAAGTTCTAGAGGCAGGAAGACCTGAGTACAAATCTAATCTTAGACATTTATTAGCTGTGTGACTCTGGGAAAGTCACTTCATCTCTGCTTCAGTTTCCATATCGGTAAAATAGAGTATTATATCACCTTCATCCCAGGCTTGTTTTAAGGATCAAAGGAGATAATATTTATAAGGCACTCTGAAATCCTAAAAGCACTATTTAAGTGTTATTATTATTCTTGGTGTTGTTATTGTAGTGCCCAAGGTGATTCTTCAACCATAAGTTGCAGAACAATTGCCAGTATGTTTTGGCAACCAGCTGGTATAGTTGATAAAGTTCTGCACTTGGCGTCAGGATGACCTGAGTTTGAATCTTGCCTTAGACACTTACTAGGTGTGTGACCTTGGACAAGTTGCTTAACCTTTCTCAGCCTGTTTCTTAATCTTTAAAATGGGGATAATAATAACACCTACTTCACTGGATTTTTATGAGGATCAAATGAGATACTATGTATAACTGTGAAATGTAAAGTACTATATAAATGTTAGCTATTACTAATAGAGGAAGATTCCTCACCACAGAGCTTCCAATACAGGTCCCCCACTATATGTCATGAATAACATATTTACAAAACTCCTATATGTATAGCACTTGACTTTGTAGAATGTTGTCAAGTTCTCTATAAAATTTTTCTCCACCATTCTCTGCAACACATGTTGGTACTTAAACAACAAGTCTAATCTCTTTGTTTTTCCTCATTACCCTTCAAGGCAAGATGGCCAAGTGTCCTCCATGAAATGGCTTTCTGGTTTCCTTTTAGTGCTTTGTGAAACCAACTCTACCAGTTCATGTACTCATAGATCGAAAGCTGCTAGGGAGGTATCTGAGAGTCTCACAAGGTGAGCTCCTTCATTGTATTTTATTTTTTGTCTAAAGAGTTTACTGATATTTTACAAACTGATTTAGGAGACAAAGAATATAGAAGATGAATGGGAAAGCATTTATTAAGTACAAACTCTGTGCCAAGTGCTGGGGAGCAGTCCCATTATTTTACAGAGGAGAAAACAGGCCTTGATAGGTTAAGTTGATTTGTCTGAAGTCACACAGGTAGTAAGCATCAAACCTAGGACTTGAACCCAGGTCCTCTGCCTTCAGAGACAATACTCTTGTCACTGTACCACACTCTTTCCCTACTATATCACTTCTCCATAAAGAATTCTTTTTTTCTTTGTTTTTGTATTTTTAAGTTTTTGGTCTTTAGTAATTTGTTTGTTTACTTTTAGTTTGCAAGATTCAGTCCCACAATTCCTTGAGTTTCAAATTTTCTCTCCCTCCCTCCCATGCCCCCCGACCCCCAATTACAGCATACAACTAAGAATAGGATCTGAAAATACTTTCATATGAGACATTAGTCAAGTTATAAAGAAGGATTGTATTAGATGGAATGAACAATGGGAAAGAGGAAACAAAACCAAACAAGAAAAAGAGCAGGTAGCTTGCTTCAATCTGGATTCAAACTCAGTTCTTTCTCTGGATTTAGACAGGGGAAAACTTTATGGCTAAACAAGAATTAAAGAGCATTATAAAATGCAAAATGGATAATTTTGATTACATTAAATTGAAAAGCTTCTGTACAAAGCCAATGTAACCAAGATTAAGAGGGAAGTGGAAAAATGGCATAGAGAATTTTCTAACCTTTCTATTGAATTGTAAATTTTTTAATATCTTCTAGTATCCTTTAGAGCAAGAATGTCAATGTTCATTCCTCCCATAGTATGTGAATCTGTTTTCTTTTTTGTCATTGGATAAAGGTTTTAAGTTGAGGATGAATATTTAAATTACATATTTAATGTGTCTAGATATGCTAAAGTTATAGATCTACTAAGTTAGTATTCCTGCCTCCTCCCTCTTTTCCCTTTCTTGATACTATTGATGTATAAGCAGAAGGGAAATACCCAGATGGGACTAAAAGCTAATTTGTACCTTTTCTTCTTTCCTGACTTGCTGTGGCCAAAAGATTCATTACTTGGTAGAAGTCCCCCTCAAGATACTGTGGTGGATAATAATTGAGGAAACAATCTTAGCTATAAAATTATTAACAAAACAGGCATAATTGTATTATGTAGATTATCAGTAGATTCCCCACTTAGTCAAAAGACCCTGAATACAAAATGAGACAGATTTTTATGTATTAAAAACAATTAATTAGAAAACAACTAGGGGCGGCTAGGTGGCGCAGTGAATAGAGCGCCAGCCCTGGAATCAGAAGGACCTGAGTTCGGAGCCGGCCTCCGACACCTAATCCGCACAAACAAAAACCTAGCCGTGTAACCTTGGGCAAGTTACTTAACCCCAATTGCCCTAAAGGGGCGGCTAGGTGGCAGTGAGTAAGAGCGCCGGCCTCGGAGTTTGGATGACCCGAGATCAGATCCGGCCTCAGAAAATGAGCACCCACGCATAAATCAAATGACTAGCCATGTAACCTTGAGCAAGTTACTTAACCCCAATTGCTTTAAAAAAAAAAAAAAAAAAGAAAAGAAAACAACCAAAATACAAAGTTAGGTAATCTGATTTCTAATTGGAGGAATGATTAGGGATTTCCAAGATGGGAAGGGGATAATGAAAAGATGTAATTAGAAAAGAGGCCCACTCCCCACCCCAGCCTCCACGTGTTTGTGTTCAGTCAAAGGAACATGGAGATAACTACGGATTGGCCAGCACAGGGTCAGTTTTCTGGTAAGACAGCTAGGTTGGTTGCGATGGATAACTGGGAGAAAACTAATTTCATCAGTCTTTGATCTGACTGGGTTTTTACATAACCTAGGTTCTTAGTTAAAGTTCTCTGAAAAGCAGGTAGAGGGGGTGCCTTTTGAGTTAGTCTATTTTTTAAGGTGTTGTTTTCTTCAATAAGGTTATTGACTCTCATTTCATAATTTTCTTCCATCATTCTCATTTCTCTTCCCAATTTTTCCTCCACTTCTCTTATTTGGTTTTCAAATTCCTGTTTAAGCTCCTCTCTGGCCTGTAACCAGCTCATATTTTTCTTGGAAACTTTTGTTGCAGGTGTTCTGACTGTGTTGTCTTCCTCCTGTTCCATGCTTTGATCCTTTTTGTCACCAAAATAGGAGTCTAATGTCCAATTGCTCTGCTTGCTTTGCTTCCTCTGCATGCTCATTTTGCCACTCAGTTACTTGACTTTTGAGCTTTTTGCCACAGTAGAACTGTGCTACCATAGAGGGGAGCTTTGTCCCAGATCTCTGGGATTTTCTCAGCTCCTGAAGCTATAAGTTGGGTGCCCTGTCTGAAGCCTCCACACACTCTGGCAAACTGGTCACATACCCCAGGACCTCCATCCCAGACAATGATCCAGATCCAAGCAGGTTAGAACAAGAGTGATTACCCCTTAGACTGGTTGCTTGGTCCCCCTACAATCTGCAGGCCAGGAGCTCTGAAGCAGCCAAATGGCGGCTCTTTCCCATAAGGCATGGCCTCAACACCTCAGCCACTTCTTCCTCCAGGGGGTGTAATGGGAATGTGAATTTAAGATCTTCCCTGCCCCTAGGCCCTTTGATAGGCTTAAGTACACCTAGAGCCTGTGGTAGGAGGCTTGTTTTTCAGGAGATACTTTGTGATTGGGCATTGGGTCAAGAGGGTGGTTACATTCTCTGACCCTGGAGAAGACTATATAATCCCTGATGGGAGGCTTTGCTTTGGGGCTCACTTTGAGAAGGGTTGTGTGATTTGACCAGATGAGACTCTGGGCAGCCGTTGAGCCCCCTGGCTTTGAAAACCCAGATGTTGATGCTTCTCTCTCTGGTAACTATAACTAGGTATGGATGTAATGATAAGACAGTTGGAAGCCTGGCTGCTTGAAATGTTTCTATGTCTTATTGTAACTTCTGTCTGTATACTCTGAAGTTCAGGGTGCTGACCTTTTTCCTCTGAACTAGGTAAATTATATTTTTGGTTGATTAAAGCAAGATTGTTAACCCATTTTGAGTTGCTCTCCTTTAGAAAAGCAGATCTAAGAACTTGTATTGTCAGCCACCCTGGGGATGCTGGGGTGCTTACTGCTACAGGGGGTAAAGGCCAGACCACACTTCTGAATTCCTGGTTCCCAAAGTCCACACTGCACTGACCTCTCATTTTGTCCTTATGGGTTGATATGGATTGGTAATTCTGGAAACTGCTATGGCTGCTGGTGATCTGAAGTCCCTCCAGCCATTGGCTGGTTGTGGCTACCCTGAGGCTTAGACCTCCTTGCTCAGGCTCATGCAGGGCTGGGTTTGACTCCTAGAGTGCTATGCTGACTCCTTTCTTCTGGCCTGTGGGGTTGTCTTCAGTGAGAGGTTAGCTTCTTTCTGTCACTTTGTGGGTTCTGTAGCTGCAAAGTTTGTTTAGAGTCATTTTTTACATGAATTGGAGAAGGTGGAAGCGGGAGCCTCACAGAAGTCCTGTTTCTACTCCATCATCTTGACTCCACCCCCCAACAAGATCTTGAATTTAATACCATCTCTGGTGCTTTCTTTTCATTTTGCAGTCATCTCTACCGCAGAGGTATCAAATAGGAATATTAGCAACTTACAACACTTGTGATCACAGCTGAACTAGGTTAAAATGTAATTGGGAAATATTTAACAAAATAAAAAAATACCATGAAACATAGATAATGTTAATATGGGACAGCAGGACACCTTTCAGTGGCCCTTTTTTAATTCAAGTTTGATATCCCTGCTCTACAGGGAGAAAATTTGCTTTAGTGGAAAGAATGCAGGACAGGATGGGAGACCTCGGTTCTAATCATGAAGGCAATTTATTTTCCACTATTGAGTGCTTTCTTTCTTTTCTTCCTTCCTTCCTTTTTTTTTTTGGAAATTAGTTCATAAACTAGATTCTTTGCTGGGTACCAAACTCATTCATTTACTCATTTAGCTTGTGTTTCTTGAGTGCCATAACTTTCTACTATTAGAATTAGATCCTCTTTGCTCTAAATGTCAGGAAAGTAACTTGAGACAGTAGCTTGTTCATACGTTCTTTTCCTCTCTAAAAAACAAAACAAAACAAAACAAAAGAAGTACAAACATTAACTGGAGGCGATGGGGTAGGTGATATTTTTAGAAACCTTATTTTTTTGAGGCAGTTGGGGTTAAGTGACTTGTCCAGGGCCACACAACAAGTAAGTATCTGAAGCTGGATTTGAGCTCAGTTCCTCCTGACTTGTAGGTGAGTGTTCTATCCATTGTGCCACCAAGCTGCCTCAAAACTTGCTTTTTTTCTGAGAAATGTAACTTTTGGGTTAATTGTGTGTTCTCAGATCATTGGATTGACTGCTTCTGTAGGAGCTGGTGATGCCAAAGATAAGTCTGATACAATAGAACATATTTGTCAGCTCTGTGCCTGTCTTGATGCATCAGTCATATCAACAGTCAAGAAGAATGTGAGTGATTTGGAGCAAGTTGTTTACAAACCAGAGAAAGGTAAGTGAGGTCTAGTAATAAGTCCCTTAGGACTCTATTTTATTCAGCTGTTAACATTAGGTACTTGCCTCTGTTTTATTCAGTTATTAACATTAGGTGTTCTTTATCCAAGGTCCTTGAATGAATTCAATCCATGGACTTGGAACTTTCATCTCTATTAATCATAGAAGTTCTCTTCCCACTCCTTATAATAAATCCATTCTCTTCTTGGAATCTGTTTTTATGCTTTCTTTACTCACTAAACAGCAGGAAAACACCAGTGGTATAGAGCCCATCAAGGCCAAAGCCCCTGTTAGAATGTTTTTATTGACCAATTAGGTGGCAAAGTGGATAGAGCACTAGCCCTAGAGTGACAACGAAGGTTGTGATTTATTATTAGTTAATGTGGCATGAAAATGGGACATACCAGAGCCAAAAGTCATCCCAGAAGAACAATTAGGCTAAAGCCTAATGGGTTTTGAACATATATTAGCCATCAGGGATAATGCAGGGGAGGCACAGGGTGAGGAGATGAAAAAAATGTGAATTATTGAAGTCCTCTGGAAATGTAGAAGTGAGTCCTGTTAGATGAAGATGATTTACAAAAAGAAGGAAATGATCATTTATTATGTGCCTATGTGTCAGGGACTATGCTAAATGCTTCATAAATACTATTTCATTTGATCCTAACAACAACCTAGGGAGATGAGTGCTAACTATTATCCCCAATTTATATTTGAAGGCACTGAGGCAGAAAAGGTTGAGTGACTTGCCTACAGTGACACAGCTAGTAAGTATCTGAAACTAGATTTGAACTCAGGTGTTCCTGACTCCAGGCTCAGTGCTCTGTATATTGCATCATCTAGTTGACTCAGAGATAAGATGGCATTGGCAGAATAATAATAATAGCTAACATTTATATACAATTTACTGTGTGGTAGTCACTGTTCTAAGCAATTATTCATTTACAGTTATTATCTTATTTGATTTTCACAACAGCTCTGGAATATAGATTCTATTATTATCCCTATTTTACAGATGATGAAACTGAGACAAAGGTTGTGATTTGCCCAGAGTCATACAGCTAGTAAGTGTTTCAGGCCAGTTTTGAACTCAGGTCTTTCTGATTCCAGACCTGGTACTTTATCCACTGCTCTACCTATCTGCCTCAGAGGCAGGATATCACTGGCAGAAGGATGTCATAAGCAGACATTGTGAATTCCAATGAAAAGAAATAGAGTTTGGGAGTGGCTAGGTGGTGCAGTGAATAGAGCACTGGCCCTGGAATCAGGAGGACCTGAGTTCAAATCCAGCCTCAGACGCTTAATGCAAAAACTAGCCATATGACCTTGGGCAAGTCACTTAAAACCAATTGCCCTCCAAAAAGCAAAAGAAAAAGAAAGAAAGAAAGAAAGAAAGAAAGAAAGAAAGAAAGAAAGAAAGAAAGAAAGAAAGAAAGAAAGAAAGAAAAAGTTTAGTGGCTAGGAAAATACCCTGTTTAAAAAAGAAAGCTGACTCCTTTTCTTTTCCTTTTGAATCAGGGAGAATAGAAAATGAGATATGAAACTTCCATGGAAGATCAATGTGGGGAATACAGTATCAATCGGAGAGAGCCAGATGTCTGATATAGCTAGAGAGAAGCATTGAGAACAAGGTTTAGAAATAAATGAGTTTGCCCACAGTGTAGAGAAGAGGAAGTAGGGCTGAGTGATAGGAGGTGGGACAAATCGGTATAAAATGTATTGGTATACAAATTGGTAGAAATACAAGACTTAAGTGATTTGGATTGAGTCAGCAAGTATGCTATATTCAGGTTAGTTGAAGGAACTGAGGTATTTGTCCTGGAGAAGAGAAAACTTAAGATGATTGTGGAAGCTGTTAAGGATTTCCAGGTTATTTGAAGGACTTATGGGTAAGAGGAATATTTGTTCTGTTTGGTCCCGGCAAGAAAAAAGTAGGAGCAGTGAGTACAAGTTGCAAGGAGGTAAATTTAGACTATATGTAAGGAAAAAATACTCAGCATTTAGGGCTCCCCCATACTGCCATAGGGCATCTCTTGAGACGTCTAGGGTTCTGTGTCACTTGATGCTTTGACTAACTGACCATTTCTCAGGTATATTGGAGAGGGGATCTTTTTCAGGTATAGATTAAACTAAGAGGCCTCTCCAGACTCTTCCAACTCTGAAGTTACCTCTGTGATTATTTTTTTTATATCTTTTTGGAGGGGGAAGGCAGGGAAATTGGGGTTAAGTGGCTTACCCAATGTCACACAGCTAGTAAGTACTAGGTGTCTGAGGCTGGATTTGAACTCAGGTCCTCCAGACTACAGGGCCAGTGCTCTATTCACTGTGCCACCTACCTGCCCCCTTGTGATTCTTTATAAATAAGCTCCTTGAGGACAAAACACCAGTTATTTTTCCTCTTTTATCCCCATCTCTTAGCACAGTGCCTTGTATATGTAGTAGGGAGTGAAAAAATGTTGGATTTGTTGGATCCACAGGTCTTTACTGGGGTTGTGATAGGGGCTGTATAAAGTACAGTAGTATATAACACCATCAATGCATTTGAAGTTATGCTCATTGAAGAAGCAAAATGAACATGCATGAGATAATTAGAAACAATTCTGCCTTTAATTGGACCCAATTGCACTTTAGAGAACAGGAAGACTTAAATAGACTGAATTAGTCAGGAAAGGCATTATGGTAGAGGTAATATCAGATTAGGACCTTGAAGGATGATGTAGAGTCTTAGAGAAAATGAGGTGGGGACAGTG
Source organism: Gymnobelideus leadbeateri (assembly GCA_011680675.1). Taxonomy (NCBI): domain Eukaryota; kingdom Metazoa; phylum Chordata; class Mammalia; order Diprotodontia; family Petauridae; genus Gymnobelideus; species Gymnobelideus leadbeateri. Next base: position 79,855 of record WOXC01006361.1, read on the forward strand.
GAACCACCACACTGGAATTCTCCCACCACAGGATCCATCATGTTAACAATATGGACAAAGGTACAAAGGGGCCCAGGCATAGAGAAGAGACCAACCTGACTCTGACAGAGAGAATGTTTATTGAGTAGGAAGGAAATAAAGTTGGAAGAATAGCATGTTTATAGATGAGGGTGGACCTTCAAAGCCAGACAGGCAGGTTTTTGAGTATATATAATGTTTTACTCTTGGTATCCTTATCACATATATGCACACATATACACACAAACACACACACACACACATGCACAATACAACACAGACTTTTTCCTAAGTTTCAGTTTGACTTCAGAAACTATTTGGAAATTTCACATTGGATATCCCATAGGCATCTCAAACTCAATGTCCTGAATCAAATAAGTATCTTTTTTCCTAGACCTCATCCTCTTCCAAACTTGACAATTTCTGTTGAAGGCACCATCATCCTTTCAAACTCTCCATTTCATAACCTTGGCATTGTTCTGGACTCCTCACTCTTCCTCATTCCACATGGCCAGTCAGTTGCAAAATCTTGCTGTTTTTCCTACCACATTTCTCCATCTGATCTCTCTAATCATATAGCTATCATTTTATTTCAGTCTCTCTCATTCCTTGCCTAGAACATTGCAATACTACTAAAGCAATTATCCTTTTATAGATTTGGCTATGTGACTTCCCTACTCCGTTGGCATTCATTGCCTCTACAATAAAATATGAATCTGTTCCCAGCTAATCTTTCTGTTTTCACTGAATATTCCTTTCTGATTCTTCTCCCCTGTGAACCAGCCCACCTGGTCTTCTTTGTGTTCCCCACACACAACAATCTATTTCCTGTCTCTGTGACTTTTCACTGGCCATTCCACATACCTGAAGTGCATTTCTTCCTTACTTTCACCTCATAGATTCATTCTATTCCTTTATGATGGAGTTCAGGCTTCTGTGTGAAGCCTTTCCTGACTCCTCCCCTCCCCCAACTACAGGTATCCTCCCTACCCAAACTATCTTCTATCAAACTATTTTGTATATGCATTTATTCACTTTATGCTTATGCTGTACATACTTATGCAAATATTGTCTCTTCTTTATGAGTAAGTATAATTTCACTCTTTGTATATATGTTTATCTCTAGTACTTAATATAGTGCCGGGCAGATAAGTACTTAATAAATGTTTATTGATTGGTCAGTGACATAGACTGAGATATATGTATACCCGTTTAGAGGGATGGGGGCATATAGAAATTGCAGATTTCTCTAAAGGTATTTAACATGATTGGAATTAATGCATTCTTAACAGACTAAGCTTATTCTTTTCTCATGATTCTAGTGTTCAGGAAAGTTGAACCACACCCTGTCAACAGATTTAAATTTGTGATTTCTAAGCTGATGGAAGAGACAGAGAATCTGATAGAAAAAACTTTTAAAGAATTTGGTCTAAACCCAGAATATCAACTAGGTGAGTTAATGTCTTAAATTCCCCCCTCCAGCACACAAATACATGTTTACATATGACTTACTTAGGTAATTTTTGTGCTATATTGTTCATTGTTTGTAGCTGGTAAACCCATAGGCAGTTCTAAGAGGTCCAGTTTTCTAGATAAAGTTATCCACATACTTCATATTTTTCTGTTTTTCCTTCAAAGCCAACATCTTTACCAGTGCCCTTGATCCCATCTTTCTTCTCCCTCTCATAGAATCATAGATTTAGAGATGGAAGGATACTTAAAGCTCTTCTGGTTCAACCCACTCAAATGAGAAAATTTAGGTTAAATGGTTTATCTGTATAATCACACCAGTAGTAACTGTCAGAAGCAGTATTTGAACCTAGGTTTTCTTATCTTCAGTTCTACCACTCTCCAGCATCCCCAGGCTTCCCTGCACATGGACCTTTGTCTGGCATGTACCTAGCTTTATCACCTATTCCTCTCCTACTTATAAAAGTATCAGTTATAGAGCTGGGAAGGACCTTAGAGACCATAAATCCTTACAGTTAGGAAATCCTTTATATCAGCTAAACTGGTCTAACTTGTCTTCAGCAAGCACAACTGGCATGTTTTCCTACTTTTGCTCTTCATGTTTCCCCTAGCTAGAATGTCTCTACACCCACCTACCCCCAAACCATCTCCAGCTATTAAAATCTTAACCTTTGATATGGGTCTTATAGAGTAATTGTCCTTCTTCCCCTTTCCCCCAGTAGTAAGCTTTTCTTGATTCTCTATGTTTAGAAACAGGAATAGTATCTAGCTCTCCCTCCTCTGGATTTACATTAACACTTAATTTTTAAAATCTCTTTTGTTTGCATGTTATCCTATATCCCTCCCCTCTTCTCTACCCACTGAATCATCTCTAGCAAAGAAAGGATAAAATAAACTGCAAGTGGTTCATTAAGTCTAACCAACATATAATTGAAGTCTGATAGTATGCACCCATAGTTCTTTCTCTTCTGCAAAGAGGGAGGTATATTTTCATTTCTTCTTTGGATCTAAACTTGGGTATTATGATTATACAGGATTCAGTTTCTTTCATTATTCTTTCCAGTTATATTTTTGTTATCATTGTACAATATTATTTTTCTGATTCTGTTGATTTATGGCAGTCTTATAAGTCTTTCTATACTTCTCTGAATTCTTCACATTCCTCATTTGTTATGGCAATTGGTATTCTATTAAATTCATGTAACAAAACTTATTTGTATATTTTCCATTTGATGGACATCTACATTTTCCAACTCTTTGTATCTACAAAGAGTGTTGTTATGAACATTTTGGCATGTATAGGGATTTCCTTTTAGGCACAGGTCTAGCAGGAGCAAAGCATTTAAAAATAATTAATTTATGTTGTAATGCTTCTAGACACATCCAAACAAGTGTCATCTATAATGTACATTCCTTAAAATAAAATGTAAGCAAAACTACCAAATAATGTGATTATAAATGATCACAACGTGCCACTTTACATTTGTATAGTTGTTGACTGCTAAAAGAAAGGAAGTATTGGTGCTATAACTTTAATAGTATGGTACCATCATTATGTTTTAACTCGGTTGACCAGAGGTTTGCCACCTCTTAGCCAACAATGTTTACTTCTTTTCCTTTGTTTAATCAAATGTTTTATTAACTTCTAGTTTACACCATTCATTTCTGCACAACTCTGAATTACAAATTTTCTCCCCATTTTTTCCCCTACCCACCACTCCAAAATATCTCCTCCTCCAATCTGTTATCTCCCATGTCTTCTCCCATACCCCCTCTGACTTTCCAGTAGGTCACAGTGGATCTCCATGCCCAGTGCCTGTATGTCTTATTTCCCAGTTACATGTAATGTATTACACTGACATGTAATAATATTAGTAATAGTACATATGTACATACATACATATATGATATATATATATATATTTTTAAACATTTGATTTTAAAACTTAGAATTCCAGATTCCTTCCCTTCCTTCCTTGTCACACACCCTTACTGGGAAGATAAGCAATTCTGTATAGCTTGTACATTTGTAGCTATGCAAAACATTTCCATAGTGGATATGTTGCAAAAGACTGACTATATCTTTCTCCCTCCTATCCCACCTCCCACTTGTTCTATTCCCTACTTTGATCCTGTCCCTTTTCAAAAGTGGGTGCTTCAAACTTCCGTCCCTCCCAGCCTGATCTCCCTTCTGTCATGCCCCCTCTCATCCCCTTCCACCCTACACTCTTATAGGGTGAGTTACCCTATATAGTGTGTATGTCATTTCCTCCCTAAGCCAAATTCAATGAAAATAAGGTTGACCCATTCCATTTTGCCTTCCTGTTCTCCCCCTCCATTGTAACCATTTCCCTTGCCTCTTCTATATGACATAGTTTACCACATTCTATCTCTCCCCATCTCCTCTCATTATATTCCTCTCTCAATTCTTAATTTCACCTTTTTAAGTATCATCCCTTCCTATTAAATTGGTCCTGTGCCCTCTATCTATGTATACCTGTACAAATATATATACACATTCACATATGTATTCACAAGCCCATATACCCTCCTATACAGACATATATATGTGTGTGTGTGTGTGTGTGTGTGTGTGTGTGTGTACACACACACATTCTATTTCCTTCAATGATTCTCATACAGAGAAAAGTTTCATAAATTACAATTATCATTTTTCCATGTAGGGATGTAAATAGTTCAACTTTGATAAGTTCCTTATGATTTCTTTTCCCTGTGTGCCTTCTCATGCTATTGTTGTTTGTTGTATCTGAATGTCAAATTTCCTATTGAACGCTGGTTTTTTCATCAAGAATGCTTGAAAGTCCTCTATTCCTCTGAATGACCATATTTTCCCCTGAAACATGATACTCAGTTTTGCTGGGTAGGTGATTCTTGGTTTTAATCCCAGCTCCTTTGAACTCCAGAATATCATATTCCAAGCCCTTTGATCCCTCAGTGAAGAAGCTACCATATCCTGTGTTATCCTGATTATGTTTCCACAATATTCAAATTGTTTCTTCTTGGCTGCTTGTAGTATTTTCTCCTTCATCTGGGAATGCAAACACTATTTTCTGCAATAATCAAATGATACTTTTTTATTACATTGTTTTGTAATTATTTGTATACAGTCATATTAGGGACAGGCAAGGCAGAATAATCTGAAGGGGGGCGTGGAGCCAAGGTGGCGGAACAGAAGTACTACCTTTTTGAAGCTCCTCCATGAATCCTGTCTTTAAAAAGTGAATCTGAATGGATTTTGGAGTGACAGAATTAACTGGAACACTGAATGTGGCAGAATCCAGCCCAGGAAAGTGCCCACGTGGGTCCAGACAGGGGGAGCATGGAATACGTGGGGAAGGCAGCAGCTTGGACTAGAGGATGGATAACAACAGAGAGAGCAGGACCCTAGCCAGCAGACTCACCCATCCCAAGGGTGATTTGCAGCTGTCTCACCAGCATCACAACAGGAGACTGGATGAATCATACAGTGGGGTGAGAGAGGGCTCAGGCCCCCAGCAGAGACAGCAGCTTCTCGTGGGGCTATCAGCCCACAACCTGGAAGTTTAGAAATCACCTGCCGATCCTTCCAGGGCCCAGGATGACAAAGTAAACTCTGACTGCTCTCATTCCCCCTCCTTGACCTAGAAAACCCAAAGATAAGTGTCCCACCCAGAGTGAAATCCTGAGATAGTGGAAATAGCCTCAGTCTTGGGAGTCATTGGGAAGGGGTGTAACTGAGGCAGGAAGGAGTCTGAAAAGAAGAGGGGGAGGGGGCCCAAAAAGCCCCACCTCACCTGACCAGCAAAAGCCTGCCTGAGCTGTAGCCCAAGGATATAGAGGCAGAAATCTGAAGTGGCCAGTCCAATCCCCCTCCACAGATTAATCTGTGAGCCTTCGTATACCTCAGAGGGAACACTGAGACTCCTGCCTTGGCCTCAAACTAGACACTCAGAGGCTAAAGCATACAAAGTCAACAACCAGGCCCTTAGCTCCCAGCCTGAGAAATTAGGAAATAGGAAATTACAATGGAAAGGAAGGAAGCTGAGAAGGAGAAAAGAAAGGCAAGAAAATCAATTAGAGCTTATTATGTAGATCAAGAACAGCCAAATACAAGGGACATCATGGACTCTATTCTCACAGCTGAGAGCTTAAGAAAGATTTTAAAAACCAAATTAGGGAGTCAGAAGACAAATTTAAATCTACAGTGACTAAATTTGAAAAAAAGTTTCACTGGAGAAAACAAGTTCTTTGAAAGTAAAATAAGTGAAGTAATTTGAGAAAAAGGACCTTCAAAAACTAAATGAAGACTATAATATGCTAAAAATTAGAATCAGTCAGATTGAAACTCAGGACTCTATGATGCACCAAGAGTCAATCAAAGATAACATGAAGATTGAAAAATTGGAAGAAAGTATAAAATATCTCACTGGAAAACAACTGACCTAGAGAAAATATCCAGGAGAGATAACTTAAGAATTATTGGTCTACCAGAAAGCCATGATGGAAAAAGCAGCCTGGACAGCATCCTCTAAGAGATTGTCAAAGAAAACTGTCCTGAAGTCCTGGAATCAGAAGATAAAATAGTTATTGAAAGAATTCACCAGACTCCTCCTGATAGAGATCCCAAATTGAAAACTCCAAGAAATATAGTAGCCAAATTCCAGAATTACAAGAGTAAGGAAAATATACTGCAAGCAGCCAAAAAGAAACAATTCAAATATTGTGGAACTACAGTCAGGATCACACAGGACTAGCAGCTTCTACATTAAAAGATTGGAGGGATTGGAATTTGCTATTTTGCAGGGCAAGAGAGCTAGGACTGCAACCAAGGATTAACTGCCTGGCAAAACTGAGCATAATCTTTCAGGCAAGGAGATAGTCATTTAAGGAAATAAGGGACTTCCAGACTTTCCTGATGAAAAAGCCAGAGCTCAATGGATAAATTGATCTCCAACTACAAGACCCAAGAAAGACATAAAAAGGTAAACATGGAAAACACACACTCACACATACACATGCACACACGCACACTCATGCACACATGCACATAACTTGGGATGCAATAAGAGAAAAATGTTCACATCCCTATATGAGAAGCTGATAACTGTCAGTATTGAAATTTATATGATTATCATGACCTCTAAATGGGTTATACATAGATAGAATGGGTGTGGGTATGAATGAACTAATCTAAAGATAAAAAAAAAACTTATTAAGGGGGTCAAAGGGACTGTAATGGGATAAAAGGAAAGGATGAGACAGAAAAAGGTAAAGTATGCCATTCTAAGAAGCATAAAAACTGAGATTCCCCTCAAACTATGTAAAAGAGGACTCTGAACAACTTCTGGAGCCCCAGCACCCACAGAACAACACAGAGAAGCTAACCTCCTGCTGAGGACAGCCCAGCAGCCCTGCAAGAAGGACCAGTGCAGCACTCTGGGAGCCGGCAGCGCACAGAGGGTGGGGAGCCGAGCCGAGCGGAGCCCAGGTCCCCGTGAGCCAAGGTTTTAGCCCCAGGGCAGCAGGGCCAGCAGCCGGCTGGAGACACCCCAGAACACCAGCAGCTGTGGCAACTCCAGAATTATCAACATAGACATGCCTAGGACAAAGTAAGAGGTTAGTGTCCTATGGACTTTGGGACCAGCATTTGGGGAATGCGTCGGCTCCCTACCCTGGGGGCTAGAAGCCGCTGAGGAGACACACCATTTTGTAGTTTTCAGAGGCAGCTCCAGCTCCTGGCCTGCGAACTGTAGGGAGATACAGTGATCAGTCTTGGGGGGTAATCGATCTTGCTTTAACCTCCCTGGATCTGGATTGTGATCTAGGGTGGAAGTTGTGGGTGGGTTTACAGCTTGCCAGAAACGGAAGTTGCCCCCCACACGTTCGGGACGAAAATTCCTCTACCTGGCCTTAAAGCCATAGTGTGGCAACAAGCCCAAAAGTCAAGCAATTAAGTGGCAACATGCCAAGGCAAAGGAAACAGAAAAATGCAACCCTAGACTCCTATTTTGGGGGCATAGAGCAGGAAAAGGACTGTGAGGTCAGAAGTCCTGCTCCAAAAGCCCCAGGGGAAAACATGAGTGGGTTGCAGGCCATAGAGGACCTAAAGAAGGACTTTAAAAATCAAATAAGAGAAGTGGAGGAAAAATTGGAAAGAGAAATGAGAAGGATGCAGGAAAAGTATGAAATGAGGGTCAACAGCCTGACTGAGGAAAACAACACCTTAAAAAATAGACTAACTCAAATGGCAAAGGAGGCCCAAAAGGGCAATGAGGAGAAGAATGCCTTAAAAAGTCGAATTTGCCAGATGGAAAAAGAATCTCAAAAGTTCACTGAGGAGATTCATTCCTTCAGAGTTAGACTGGAGCAAATGGAAGCTAATGACTTTATGAGAAATCAAGATGCTGTTAAGCAGATCCAAACAAATGAAAGATTAGAAGGCAATGTGAAATATCTCATGGGAAAAACCACTGACCTGGAAAATAGATCCAGGAGAGACAATTTAAAAATTATTGGACTACCTGAAAGCCATGATCAAAGAAAGAACCTAGAAATCACCCTTCAAGAAATTCTCAAGGAAAATTGCCCTGATGTTTTAGATCCATAGGGCAAAATAGAGGTTGAAAGAATCCACAGATCACCTCCTGAAAAAGATCCCAAAAAGAAAACTCCCAGGAATCCAGAATCCCCAGATCAAGGAGAAAATACTACAAGCAGCAAGGAAGAAACAATTTCAATATTGTGGAAACACAATCAGAATAGCCCAGGACCTGGCAGCTTCTATACTGAGGGATTGAAGGGCATGGAATATGATATTCCAGAGGGCAAAAGAACTGGGAATGAACCCAAGGGTCACATACCCAGCAAAACTGAGTATTTTGTTTCAGGGGAAAATATGTTCATTCAGTGGAACAGAGGACTTTCAAGCATTCTTGAGGAAAAAACCAGAATTGAATAGAAAATTTGACATCCAGACACAAGAAGCAAGAGATGCCTGAGAAGGTAATCAGGGAAAAGAAATCAAAAGGAACTTATCAAAGTTGAACTTGTTACATTCCTATATGGAAAAGCAATAACAGTGACTGATGATATCTTTCTCACTATGAAAATAATGGAAGAGGGGTGTGTGGTCATATGAATACATATGTGAATGTGTGTGTATATGGTTACAGTTATATATGGATAGAGGGCATAGGTTGAATTTGTTGGGAAGGGAGAATACTCAAGGGATGAAATTATGAGGTGAGAGAGGAAAGTGGCAAGAGGAGATGGGGAGAGACAGGGTAGGGTAAACTATCTCATGTAGAAGAAGCAAGGGGAAGTGGTTGTAAGGGAGGGGGAGAATAGGAAGGCAAAAAGGCAAAACCACATTCTCATTGAATTTGGTTCAGGGAGAGAATGACATACATACTAAATGGGATATCTCAACCTGCAGCAGAATAGGGGGAAGGGGGATGTGAGGAGGGATGATGGATGGGAGGGCATCCTTCGGGGGAGGGGAGTGGAGGTTGGAAGTACCCACTATAGAAGAGGGACAGGATCATGTAGGGAATGGACCAGTTGGGGGGTGGGATGAGTGGGAGGGAAGTATAAGCAGCCTTGTACAATATATCTACTATGATAATGTTTTGCATAGCTAGACATGTACAACATATACTCAATTACTTGTCTCCCCAGAGGTAATGGGTGACAAGGGAGGAAGGAAATGGATCTGAAATTCGAGGTCTTAACATTAAATGTTTCAAATATATATAAATACTATTATTAATACTCTTTTGCTTGTAATTGGGAGATAAGATGTGCAGGCATTGAGACACAAAGATTCACCTTCCTCTAATGGAAAAGTCGAAGGGGGTATGGGAGAAGGTATGGGAGAGAGCAGATTGGAGGAAGAGATATCTTGTGGGAATGCTATTCTAGGAGGTTGGGTAGGGAAATGACGGGGGGAAAATGATTGTAACTCAAAATCTGGCGGAAATGAATGATGTATAACAGCAGTTAATAAAGCATTTGTTTAAAAAAATTAAAAAATAGAAATAAAAAAATTACTAATATAAAAATTAAAAAAAGAAGCATAATAACACACTATAGTAGAGGGGAAGGAAAGACAGAGAGGAACATCATTTGAACATTATTCTCCCTGGTTCTGGTTCAAAGAGGGATCAACATAATCAGTTAAGTTTAAGACTGTAACATGAAAAGACATGAAAATTGATTAAATAGAGGAAAAGGAGGGAGGAAGAGGAGCACTGTAGGAAATTTACTCTCATTGTTTTGGGGTCAAAGGGGGAATAACATACTCTAATAAGTATAAAATTCTATTGTGTCCTATATGCTGTAGGAGAGCAATGGGGAGATTCAGAGGGGGAGTTGGAGGGGAGGGAAATAGTAGTAAGGGGAGAGGGTAGATAAAGAAGGGGGGTCACCAGGTGGGAACACTGAGGAAGGTGGTGGTCATAAGGGAAACCCTTAAGGAGGGGAAGGGAGAAGGAAGAAACAAAAACATAAGCAGGGGAGGGAATAGGATGGAGGGGAAGAGACAGATAGTCATCATTACTGTGAATGTGAATGGGATGAGCTCTCCCATAAAACAGAGGCAGATCACAGAATGGATTTCAAACCATAATCCTACAATATACTGTCTGCAAGAAACACATTTGAAACAAAGGGATACCCACAGGGTAAGGGTAAAAGGCTGGAATAGAATTTATTATGCCTCAGCTAAAGCAAAAAAAAAAAGCAGGGGTAGCAATCTTTATCTCAGATAAAGCAAAAGCAAAAATAGATCTAATTAAAAGAGATAAGGAAGGAAATTATATCCTGCTAAAAGGCACCATTGAGAATGAAGCAATATTATTACTTAACATATATGCACCAAGTGGTATAGCATCCAGATTCCTAGAGGAGAAGTTAAAGGAATTCGAGTAAGAAATAGATAGCAAAACTATACTAGTGGGCAACCTTAATCTCCCCATCTCTGACCTTGATAAATCTAACCTCAAAACAAACAGGAAAGAAGTTAAGGAGGGGAATAGAATTTTAGAGAGGCTAGATATGATAGATCTCTAGAGAAAACTGAATGGGGATAAAAAGTATTTTACTTCTCAGTGGTACATGGTACATGCTCAAAAATAGACCATGTACTAGGGCATAAAAACCTCACAGTTCAGTGCAGAAAGGCAGAAATATTAAATGCATCATTCTGAGAGCATGATGCAATAAAAATTATATGCAATAAAGGGCCATGGATAGATACACTAAAAACTATTGTAAATTGAACAATTTATTCCTAAAGAATGAGTGGGTCAAACAAGAAATTATAAAAGCAAGCAGGAATTTCATTTAAGAGAATGATAATTATGAGAGAACATACTAAAATTTGTGGGATGCATTAAAGGCAGGTCTTAGGGGAAGTTTCATATCCCTGAGTGAATACATGAATAAATTAGAGAAAAGGGTGGTCAATGAATTGGACATGCAATAGAAAAACCTAGAAAAAGAACAAATTGAAAACCCCCATTAACTACTAAATTAGAAATATTGAAAGCCAAAGGAGAGATTAATAAAATTGAAATTAAGAAAACTATTGATTTAATAAATAAAACCAAGAGCTGGTTTCATGAAAAAAACAAATTGATAAACCATTAGTTAATATAATAAAAAAGAAAAAATCAAATTATGACTATCAAAAAAGAAAAAGGGTGAATCTACCTCCAATGATGAGGAAATCAAACAATAAATAGGAATTATTTTTTCCCAATTGTATGCACATAAATATGACAATCTTAGTGAAATGGAGGAATATTTACAATAACACAAGTTGCCCAGATTAACTGAAGAGGAAGTAAATTCTTTAAATAACCCCATCTCAGATAAAGAAACTAAACAAGCCATCAGTGAACTCCCTGGGAAAAAATCTCCTGGGCCAGATGGATTTACTAGTGAATTCTATCAAACATTTAAAGAACAATTGATTCCAATAATCTACAAACTATTTGGGTAAATTAGTAAAGAAGGATTCCTACCAAATTCTTTCTGTGACACAAATATGGTACTGATACCTAAATCAGGAAGAGAAAAAAACAGAAAAAGAAAATTATAGACCAATTTCCCTCATGAGTTTAGATGCAAAAATTTTAAATGAAATATTAGCTAAAAGACTACAGCCACTTATCACAAGAACAATACACTTTGATCAGGTAGGATTTATTCCAGGGATGCAAGGATAGTTTAATTTTAGGAAAACTATCAGTATAGTTGATCATATCAACAATAAAACTAGCAGAAACCACATGATTATTTCAATAGATGCAGAAAAGGCTTTTGACAAAATACAACATCCATTCCTATTAAAAACATTAGAAAGTATATGAATAAATGGAGCTTTCCTTAAAATAATATGTAGCATCTATTTAAAACCATCAGCAAGTATTATATGGAATGGGGATAACCTAAAAACATTTCCAATAAGATCAGGAGTGAAACAAGGGTGTCAACTATCACTGGTCTTATTCAGTCTGGTACTAGACATGTTAGCAGGAGCAATTACAGAAGAACAATAAATGAAAGGAATCAAATTAGGCAAAGAAGAGACCAAGCTATCGCTCTTTGCAGAAGATATAATAATATACTTAGAGAATCCTAGAGAATGAAGTAAAAACTACTTGAGACAATAAATAAATTTGGCAAAATTGCATGACATAAATTAAACGCACATAAATCCTTGGCATTCCTGTATAACTCTAATGAAATTCAACTGTAAGAGATAGAAAGAGATATCCCATTTAAAGTTAATATAGACTTTATAAAATATTTGGGAATCTACCTGCCGAAACAAACCCAGGACCTATATGATCACAACTACAAAACACTTCTCACACAAATAAAGTCAGATCTAACTAATTGGAAAAATATCAATTGCTCATGGCTGGGTTGAGCTAATATAATAAAAATGACAGTTTTACGCAAATTCAATTATGTATTTATTGCCATACCAATCAGTTTACCAAAAAACTACTTTATAGAGCTGGAAAAAATAGTAACAAAATTTATTTGGAAGAACAACTGGTCCAGAATATCAAGGGAATTAATGAAAAGAAATGCTAGGGAAGGTGGACTAGCTATACCAGATTTTAATCTGTATTATACAGCAGCAGTCATCAAAATTACTTGTATTGGCTGCAATGGAATGACTGGGCACACGAGACTCACCAGTCAATGAGTATAGTAATCTACTGTTTGATAAACCCAAGGACCCCAGTTTTTGGGATAAGAACACACTATTTGACAAAACTGGAATATAGTATGGCAGAAACTGGGCAAAGACCATTATCTAACACAATATGCCAAAGTCAGTTCTAAATGGGTGCATGATGTAGGCATAAAGGATGATGCTGTAAGCAATCTTGGAAAGCAAGGAATAGTTTACCTGTCAGATTTGTGGAGAGGGAAAGAATTTATGACCAAACAAGAATTAGAGAACATTACAAAATGCAAAATGGATAATTTTGATTACATTAAATTGAAAAGCTTCTGTCAAAACAAAGCCATTGTAACCAAGATTAAGAAGGAGGTGGGAAATTGGGAAAGAATTTTTACAACCTATATCTCTGATAAAGTACTCATTTCTAAAATATACAGGGAATTGAGTCAAACCTATATGAATACAAGTAATTCCCCAATTGACAAATGGTCAAAGGATATGAATGGGCAGTTTTCAGAGAAAGAAATTAAAGATATCTATAAGCGTATGAAGAAATGCTCTAAATCACTGTTGATTAGAGAAATGCAAATAAAAACAACTCTGAGGTACCACATCACACCAGTCAGATTCGCTAAGATGACAAACAGTAAAATGACAAATGCTGGAGATGATGTGGGCAAATTGGAATACTAATGCATTGCTGGTGGAGTTGTGAACTGATCCAGCCATTCTGGAGAGCAATCAGGAACTATGCCCAAAGGGCTATAAAAAATTTCATACCCTTTGACCCAGCAATACTACTTCTAGCATTATATCTCAAAGAGATCATAAAAGTGGAAGACCCATATGTACAAAAATATTTATAGCAGCTCTTTTTGTGGTTGCAAAGAATTGGAAATTAAGGGGGAATGGCTGAACAAGTTGTGGTATATGCATATAATGGAATACTATTGTGCTATAAGAAATGAGGAGGAGATGGACTTCATATTTACCTGGAGAGGCTTATATGAACTGATGCTGAGTGAGAATAGTAGAACCAGGGGGAATTTGTACACCATCACAGACATAACATATGTGTGATGACCAACTATGATAGACTGGACTCTTCTCAGCAATGCTGTGATATAAGTCAACCCCAAAAGACACATGATGGAGAGAGATGTCTACATCCAGAGAAAGAACTAGAAAGAACTGAGTTTGAATCCTGATTGAAGCAAACCACATGCTCTTTTTCCTTTTTGTTGTTTGGTTTTATTTCCTCTTTACCATTTTTCATTCTATGTAGTACAATCTGCATCTGTAACCTGACTAATTTCTAATGTGAAAGTATTTGTAGATCCTATACTGGATTGTATGCCATCATGGGGCGTTAGGGGAGGGAGGAAAAGAAAATTTGAAACTCAAGGAATTGTAGAATTGAATCTTGCAAACTAAAAGTAAACGAACAAATTAATAAAGACAAAATAAGATGAAAAAAATAATCTGAAGGTACGATCACCTTAAAGATCATCCAGTCCAAGCTTTAATTTTAGGATGGAAGAAATTAAAGTCTCTAAAACCAAATATTACCCAGATAGTAATTAAAAGAGCAATTGATTTGAACACACATCTTATGACTTCAACAGAACAAAACCACACTTCAGTGTCGTTGTTTTTCCTAGAACAACATTTCTCATTATCTGATTTTTATCTTATTCCCCTCACTTTGAGGATTCATTCTGCCATTTTCAAAACATTTTCAATATTTTTCCCCCAATAGCATTCGTTGTCAGCAGAAAATACCTCTGAAGTCAGAGCATTTCATAGGATCATTGATTCATAACTAGATGAATCTTAGGTTATCTAGTCCAGCTCTCTCATTTTAACGATGAGGAAAGTGATGTACAGATAAAAGAAATAATTTGCTCATAATCACAGGTTAGTCTTAATTCCCACATTCATTAAAATTTAGGGGAAGTAGAACTGGAAATAAGGTTGGTTTGGCAAGTCATAAAAATTGTGCTAAACTATGTTTGTTTGGTTTCCAGAGAATTTATCTAAAATTCATAATAGAGTCTTTGGTACCCAGAAATATGAGCAGTGGATCATTGATGTTCACAAAAAGTGCATGCTATTGCAAATGGAGGACAAAAAAAAAGAAAGACGGATTTGTAAAGAGTTGTTTCTATATACTTCACAATTACGGGTAAGTGCCTTATTTGTCATAGTTTTCCTAGATGAAGCTATTGCTAAGCTTACGGTGTAGAGTGACTTTGTACCCTGATTCCCTGAGACCTCCAAAGAAAGTTTATAGGAGGTGAGGGGATTATGCTTACACTGAGGCTGTTCAGAGAGTATAGTAAGATAGGCCTCTTGGGTTTCTTTTGACCTAGAAACAGAAGTTTATAGGCAGAAGCTGTCTTTTAGGATTATGATGGGAACATGGTTCTATGGCTGCAAGGTATCTCTGAGGCCAAACTTGTTATTTTCCAGATTAGGAAACTGAGATCCAAGGAGATTAAGTGATTTACCCAAAGTCACACAGGTAGTAAGCATTAGAGGTGGAATTTGAACCTGCATCTTCTGATTCTAGAACCAGTCTATTTTCTACTATTCCATGTTGCCTCATCATTGTAGCCTTCTCTGGAATCTTAGACTATTTTATTGTACATGGCTCTCTCCTTCCATTCTGTTTCCTGTTTTCATTCTTCTGGTCTTCAATATTCATATTTTATAATGTCTATATTAACTTTAAATGAAATTTCTCTTTCTGTCTCTTACTTTTGGGTTTTGTTAATAATATATGGAAAGGCCAATGTTTTATGTAGGTTTATTTTATATCCTGCAACTTTGCTAAAGTTGTTTATTATTTCAAGTAGTTGGTTCTCTAGGATTCTCTAAGTATACCATTATATCATCTGCAAAGAGTGATAACTTTGTTTCTTCTTTGCCTACTCAATTTCCTTTTATTTCTTTTTCTTCTCTTATTGCTAAAGCTAACATTTCTAGTACAATTACTGAATAATAGTGGTGATATTGGATATCCTTGTTTCAGCCCCAATCTTATTGGAAATGCTTCTAGCTTATTCCCATTACACATAATGCTTGCTAATAGTCTTAGATAGATGCTACTTATGTTAAAGAAGACTCCATTGATTCCTATGCTCTCTGATGTGCTTAATAGTAATGGGTATATTATTTTGTCAAAACATTTTCAGCATCTATTGAGATAATTTGATTTCTGTTAGTTTTGTTGTTGATATGGTCATTTATTTATGCTGATAGTTTTCCTAATATCAAACCAGCCATGCATTCCTGGTATAAATCCTACCTGGTAATAATGTATTATCCTCGTGATAAGTTGTTGTAATCTCTTTGCTGATATTTTATTTAACATTTTTACCTCCATATTCATTAGGAAAATTTATCTAAAATTTTCTTTTCTGTTTTCACCCTTCCCAGTTTAGGTATCAGCAACATGTTTGTATATTAAGAAGAATTTGGTAGGATTCCTTCTTAGCCTATTTTCTCAAATAGTTTATATAGTATTGGAATTGATTGCTCTTTAAATGTTTGATAGAATTCTCTTGTAAATCCATCGGACCCTGGAGATTTTTTTTTTCCTACGAGGTCCATTGATGGCTTGTTGGATTTCTTTTTCTGAAATGGGGTCATTTAAGTATTTTATTTCCTTTTCTGTTAATATGATCAATTTACATTTTTGTAAATTTTCATCCATTTCATTAAGATTGTCAAATTTGTTGGCGTACAGTTGTGTAAAACAGCTATGAATCATTGTTTTACTTTCTTCTTCATTGATTGTGAATTCACTCTTTTGATTTTTGATACTGGTAATTTGGTTTTCTTCTTTTTTTGAATCAAATTAGCCAAAGGTTTATCTATTTTATTGTTTGTTTATTTGTTTTTTCATAAAACCAGGTCTTAGTTTTATTTATTAGTTCCATAGTTTTCTTAATTTAAATTTTATTAATCTTTCCTTTGGTTTTCAGAATTTCTAATTTGGTATTTAATTGGAGATTTTTAATTTGTCCTTTTTCTAGCTTTTTCAGTTCTATGCCCAATTCATTAATTTACTCTTTCTCTATTTTATTCATGTAAGCATTAAAAGATATAAAATTTCCCCTAAGAACTGCTTTGGCTGCATTCCAAAAGTTTTGGTATATTGTCTCATTATTGTCATTCTTTTTGATGAAGTTATTGATTATTTCTATGATTTGTTGTTTGACCCACTCATTCTTTAGGATTAGATTATTTAGTTTCCAATTAATTTTTAGTCTGTCTTTCCAAGGCTCTTTATGACATTTTTATTACATAATGATTTGAAAAGGATGCGTTTAATATTCCTGCCTATCTGCATTGGATTTTGAGGGGGGGGGGTTGCCCTAATATATGGCCAATTTTTCTTTGGTGCCATGTACCACTGATAAAATGGTATATTCCTTTCTATTCCTATTCGGTTTTCTCCAGAGCTCTTCTATGGCAAACTTTTCTAAAATTTGATTCACCTATTTAACTTCTTTTTTGTTTATTTTGTGGTTACATTTATCTAGTTCAGAGAGGGAGAGGTTGAGGTCCCCCATTAGTAGACTTTTGCTGTCTATTTCTTCTTGTAACTCACTTCATTTCTCCTCTAAGATTTTAGATGGTATACTACTTGGTGCGTATATGTTTAGTAATGATATTACTTCATTGTGGTACATTTTAGCAGGATGTAGTTTCCTTGCTGATCTCTTTTGATTAGATCTATGTTTGCATTTGCTTTGTCTGAGATCAGGATTGCTACCCCTGATTTTTTTTTTTTTTACTTCAGTTGAAGCATAACATATTCTACTCTAACCTTTTGATCCACTGTGTGGATCCATCTGCTTCAAATGTGTTTCTTATAAACAATATATTGTACGATTATGGTTTTTAATCTACTCTGTTTTTGCTTCTGTTTTATGTGAGAATTCATCCCATTCACATTCACACTTGTGATTACTGTCTTTCCCTCAATTCTTTTTGCACCCCTGTTTATATTTTTCTTTTTCCTTTTTCCCTTTCCCTTCTGATTCATGTTTTGCATTTGACCACCACCTCCCTCAACCTGACCTCCCTTCTATCAGCTTCCTCCCTTTTCTTTCCCTTTTCCTCTACTATTTCTTCCCTCCCTTCTGTCCACCCCCTCCCTTTTCTTTCCCCAATCCCCTCCTACTTCTTATAGAGTAAGTTAGATTTCTATTATTATTCCTTCTTTGAGCCAAATTTGATGAGAGTAAGTCTCAGAAATTGCTCATCTCCCTCCCTTCTTTCCCTCTACTCTAATAAGTCTTTGCACCTCTTCATGTGATATAATTTATCCTTTTCTGCCTCCTCTTTCCTCTTCCACTTTTTCCTTTTTACCTCTTCCTTAGTCAACTTGTTGAACAGATCAGAGTTCTTTTAGAGTTTCAAATGGAGTTTAATAGCCAGCAGCTGCAAGGGGTGAACAATACCCAAATCAGGCAGTCCCAAGGAGTATGTACTTGGGTCTCATAAAGACAAAAACCACAAAAAGTCAGTTATTACAAAAGCGGGGAAAATACAGAAGCCAAAGATAGCTCAGTTCAATCAGTTCGTTGCCCAATGTTTATTCCCGAACTGGAAAGTTCCCAAGTCTATTCGGGGTACTAAGCAAAGAGGTGGGGTGAGGGGAGTGTTCTATGGGTTCCAGGTGGCAGGTTTGGGCAGGTCTGGGCAGGTCTCCTAGGCAGCATGTTTGACTTGGTTGGTTTTGTTGGCGGTTTGGGCAAGTGGGCTTTGTTGGTGGTTCCGGCAGGTCTCCTAAACTAACTTTACCCAATTCAGGAGAGATGGGAGAGGTTCACAAAATGGTGGTCATAATAAGCTTATACCCATGCTCTCTTCTAAATGTTGTAATAAAGATACAGTTCTCAAGGGTTACAAGTATCATCTTCCCTTATAGAGATGTAAATAGTTTGCCTTTACTGAATAACTTGTTTGTTTTTTTCTTTTCTGTTTACCTTTTTATGCCTCTCTTGAGTCTTGTATTTGAAGATCAAATTTTCTGTTGAGCACTGGTCTTTTCATCTAGAAGCTTTGAAAGTCCCTTTTTTTACTGACTGTCCATCTCCTCCCCTGAAAGATTATGCTCAATTTTGCTGAATAGTTGATCCTTGGTGGTAATCTAAGCTCCCTTGCCTTCCAGAATATCATATTCCAATCCCTCTGATCTTTTAATTTAGAAGTTGCAAGGTAATCCTGACTATGGTTCCACAATATTTAAATTATTTCTTTCTGGATGCTTGCAGTATTGTCCCCTTGACTTGGTAATTTTGGAATTTGGCTACAATATTTCTTGGCTTTTTCAATTTGGGATCTCTTTCAGGAGGTGATAGGTGGATTCTTTCAATGACTATTTTACCCTCTGGTTCTAGGACCTCAAGGAAGTTTTCCTTGATAATTTCTTGAAATATGATATCCAGGCTTTTTTTTTTTTGTTTTTTAATCATGGTTTATGGTTTAATTCTTAAACCAATAACTCTTAAATTATCTCTCCACCTATTTTCTAGGTCAGTTGTTTTTCCAATGAGGTATTTTATATTTTCTTCTATTTTTCATTGTTTTGATTTTGTTTGACTGATTCTTGATGTCTCATAGTCATTATCTTCTACTTGCCCAATTCTAATTTTTAACAAGTCGTTTTCTTCAGTTACCTTTGGTACCTCCTTTTCCATTTGGCCAGTTCTACTTCTTAAGGGGTTCTCTTCAGTAAGTTTTTGTGCCTCCTTTTACATTGGGCAATTCTACTTTTTAAGGGGTTCTTCTCTTCAGTGTACTTTTTTCCTATTTGGCCAATTGTGTTTTTTTAAGGAATTGTTTTCTGCAGTCAGTTTTTGTCCTTCCTTTTCCAAGCTGTTGATTCTCTCTTGCATAGCTCTCATTTCTTTTCCCAGTTTTCTTCTACCTCTCTTATTAAACTTTTAAAATCCTTCTTGAGCTCTTCCAAGAAGGCTTTTTGGGCTTGAGACCAGTTCATATTCCTCTTTGGCATTTCACATGTGGGTATATTGACAGTGTTGTCCTCTTCTGAATTTGTGTTTTCATCTTCCCTGTCCCCATAGAAAGAATCTGTGGACATTGACTGTTTCTGCTTTTTGCTCATGATATTTGCCTATTTCCTTTCTTTTAAAGTTGAGCTATCCTGCTGGAGCTCAGGGGGCACTGTCCCAAGCTTCTTGTGTTGAGGGGCCAGGGACCTGGTCACTGGCTTTGTGTGCTTGGGCCTCAGGTGCTGGCAGTCAGAATCTGTAGGAGTCTGGCAGCTTCCTTGGTGCTGAACTGGGGTCCTAGTAGTTGTGGCTGGCATGTGCTGAGGCCAGGAAGGGTTTTTTTGTATTTCCTTGGGGCTACCTGGAAGCTCTCAGGGTGGGGGTTTGGCCCCTGGAGGATACACAATGAGGTTTAGCTGTTGGAGGACACCTGCCCACTTGGAGCTGCATTGAAGTATGGGGAGGTTTTGATATTGGAGGATGCCTGCCTGCCAGCATGTGTGGTGGTTTTCTGAACTGGAGTCTGTTGGTTCCCCTGAAGCTCAGGATCTCCCTCTGGCTTGCTGAGGTGGGACTTGCTGCTGGCTTGCATCCACCTCCCATCCTGTACCATTACCCTTCCACCAGAGCAAGCGGGACCTTTCCTGTTAATCCCCCTAGTCTCCCAGGCTAAAAGATTGCTGCAACCTGTCTTTCTGCTGGCTCTGCTGTCCCAGGATTTTTCCTAGGGGGTTTAGAGGTTGATAAGGGAATTTTCTGGGGTTTTAGAGGTTGATAAAGGAGAATGAGAGAAACTTACTCCTTACTCTACCATCTTGGCTCCTGAAAGTTCAGCTCTCCACTTTAAGTCTTATCCTTTTTTCATCATTTCTCTAAATATTCTAGATCTTTTATTCCTCCAAATGTATTTTATTATTCTTTTATCTCACTTTGTAAAGTTTCCCATTGGTAGTTTGATTGACCACTAAATATGAAAATCAATTTTGATAGTTTTGTCATTTTTTTTATATTGGCACAGTGACACTTCAAATTTCTAGTGATACAAAAAGGAAGAGGAATCTTATACCTTTGTGGGATTCATCAGTAAACTAGGCTTGTGTCTTCTTTCTTCTTAGAATAGCAGTTGCCAATTAGAGGCAAAAGTTGATGAACTCTGATATGGTTTATGAACCGTGACAGTAGGCAAAAAACCTGCATCCAACCCTGCCTCCCTAAATGACACTAGATGGAGTAATGTTAGGGGTTTGGTGACTGATCTAACCTTTAAAAGGAAGAGGTCCCATGTACTCCTGACCTTTTTATCCTATGAAAACCTTCGTAGATTCTTGATGATCGATCTCCAGCTACATAACAATGTGGCCATTTCTTGGACTTTATCCCACAACACTGTACCACTGCTGAAATCCTGAATTTAATTTAATGGCCATTCTTTTTTTTTTTTTTTGGAGGGCAATTGGGGTAAAGTAATTTGCCCAAGGTCACACAGCTAGGTTTTTGTTTGTGTGTGTTAAGTGTCTGAGGCCGGATCTGAACTCAGGTTCTTCTGACTCCAGGGCCAGTACACTGCGCCACCTAGCTGCCCCTGATGGCCATTCTTTATATCCAGAAACTCTACAGCTGTCATCTTTCCCAAACCCCTCCCCCAGTCCTCTTACCCAATAACTGTTCATCTTGAAAACACTCATCATTCAAGTCTTCTCATGTGGCTTTGTATATTCACACACATACACACACACACACACACACACACACACACACACACACACACACACCCCTATCTTTGACTCAATTAAGTTCCTTACCGAATCTGGACTCTTACCATCAGACATTTCAATGCCATCCATACCACTAACCTTGACTTCCATTCTTTTAGATTCAATTCAACAAATATTTATTCAGCCTGAACTGGATGTAGAGCTAAACTTCAGCTTGCATTTAATATTCCTTCTCCCTTTCCTTGTGCCAGTCTCTAGCTTTGAATCATCCATATCTACCTTCTCTAGCTGTAGTCCAAAATCAAAGAATGCTGCTAGAAGCAGATTTATACAAATTTGATCACCACTATTTTCTATTGTGTAATTTTAACTGGACTCCTGTTATAGTGTTTTAGAAGTTCAAAGGTCATCTGGTCCTGGAATTGTTAACCTAGAGTTCACAGGCCCCTAAGAGGACTGTGGATAAATTTTAGAGGGTCTATGGCTGAAAATTTTGCATTTTAATTTTCATTAATCTCTAGGTGAAATCTAGTATTTCCTTCATTTATGAATATAGTGAACAAATCATACTTCTGAGAAAATAGCCATATATACTTTATGCTGTCAAAGAAATGACTTTATTCTTTTGTAAAATCAGTGGTTGGACAAGATCATTATTTCTTATGGAATAGTAATATTCTATCACATTCATGTACTATGCTTTGTTTAGCCAGTCCCCAACCAATGTAAATCCATTTTGTTTCTAGTTCTTGGCTATCACAAAAAGTACTGCTATAAATATTTTGGTGTATATGAGATCTAAATCTTTGACCTTCCATCAGCAGGATCACAGGGTCAAAAAAGTTACATTTTGGTCATTTTCTTAATATAATTTCCAAAGGCTCTCTAGAATGGTTGGAGCAGTTCACCACTTCATAAACCACGTGAATGGTTAGCATTGGACCAATTCGTCACTTCCTAAACCACATGAATATGCCTATTTTTTCCATTGGTTTTCCAGGATTTATTCTTATCTTTTTCAATTTGCTTGGTTGTTTGGTAAAACTTCAAGTTGTTTTGACTTATTTTATTCTTAGTGATTCTTCACCTTTAATTCTAAATAGAAATACAATGATGCCCTCATTATCAGTGAAGATGCTCGGATCCAAGATGCTGTGAGATATTTGAAAGAATTCTTCAGAGAAGCAGAATCATTTGATGAGACTGAGCAATACCTCACTCATCAGTTTAAAGGTAGGTGATTCCAGTGGGGAAGAACAGTGATGGAGAAGACTGGGCACCTATGCTCTGTAGTGACACATTTCCTAAATAAGTAAGTCACCAATGTATCTGACACATAAAATTGGTGGCAAAAGGAAATACTGCAGAGGGCTTAGAGATTTGGCCTCAGAGTCAAGAAAAGCTGGAATCAAGACCTGTCTCTAACAGATAAACCTGGGAAAATCAGTAAACCTCTAAATGCTCCCAGACAACTTGCTGAGATTAAAAATTACAGAGCAGGTGCTGACCTCCATTGGTAGAAGGAATTTTCTCTCTGGAAATTTCCTTCTTCAGTGTAATGCTAGGTCTGGACCAAAAAAAAAAAAAAAACACCCCAAACCAACCCAAAGATAACAAAAGGCACACCTTCATTAGCAGTGATCAGTGAGGTATGTCTGGGATTAATAAAACAAAAAAGATGTGAGAAAGAATTAGAAGATGCCCAGTGAATATTTCAACTCATAGTGAAATAATAGCAGATTATAGAAATAATGCCTTGCAAAGTGTGAATTTGTAAGATGCATTGCTTGAGTCACTTAATATTTTGAGGACATTTAAATACAAGGATATAATAATATAAGAGAAAAAGGAAAATGATCTATATATACAAAAATATTTGCAGTAGTTCTTTTTATGGTGGCAAAGAATTGGAAATTGAGGGGATGTCCATCAATTGGGGAAAGGCTGAACAAGTCAGGGTATATGATTATTATGCCATACCATTGTGCTATAAGAAATGATAAACAGGGGGTAGGAGCCAAGATGGCAGAAATGAAGCAGTAACTTCTCTAAGCTCCTCCGTGAATGCCATCACTAAACCTTAAAAAGTGAATCTGAACAGATTTTGGAGTGACAGAATACAATGTGAGACAGAGCATGGCAGAATCCAGCCCAGGAAAGTGCCCACTTGGGTCTACACAGGGAGAGCATGGAGCATGTCGGGGCTGCAGCAGCTTGGACTAGAGGGTGGACTACAGGAGAGAAAGAAGGAGCCCCAGCAAGCAGATTCACCCATCCCAAGGATGATTTGCAGTCATCTCACCAGCATCTCTCCATGAGATGGGAGGAATCATTGGAGCCTGATAAGAGAGGGCTCAGGGCCACCAGAAGAGACAGCAGCATCTCTTAGAAATTGCCTGCCTGGCCTTACAGGACAAAGGATGACAAAGTAAACTCTGGCTGCTCTGATTCCCCGTCCCTGACCTAGAAAACTCAAAGATAAGTATCCTACCCAGAGTGAAATACTGAGATAGTGGAAATAGCCTCAGGCTTGGGAGTCATTGAGAAGGGGTGTAACTGAGGCAGAAAGGAGTCTGAAGAGAAGAGGGGGAGGAGTCCCAACAAGCCCCCCATCACCTGACCAGCAAAAGCCTGCCTGAACTGTAGAGCAGGGGTATGGAGGCAGAAATCTGAAGTAGCCAGACCACACCCCTCCACAGATTACTCTGTGAGCATCAACATACCTCACTGAGATTCCTGCCTTAGCCTCAAATTAGACACCCATAGGCTACAAATTCAAAGTCAACAACCAGGCCCTTAGCTCCCAGCCAGAGAAATTAGGAAATAAGAAATTACAATGAGAAGGAAGGAAGCTGAGAAGGAGAAAGGAAAGGCAAGAAAATGGATCCAAGCTTATTATGTAGTTCAAAAATAACCAAATACAGAGGACAACTTGGACTCTATTCTCATATCTGAGACCACACAGAGAAATATGAACTGGTCTCAAGCCCAAAAAGCATTCTTGGAAAAGCTTAAGAAAGATTTTAAAGACCAAATTAGGGAGGTAAAAGACATTTAAATCTACACTGACCAAACTGGAAAAAATTTCACTGAAGAAAACAAGTTCTTTAAAAGTAAAATGAGTGAAGTAATTGGAGAAAAAGGACCTTCAAAAACTAAATGAAGACTATAATTTGCTAAAAATTAGAATCAGTCAAATTGAAACTCAGGACTCTATGATACACCAAGAGTCAATCAAAGATAACATGAAGATTGAAAAATTGGAAGTAAGTATAAAATATCTCATTGGAAAACAACTGACCTAGGGAAAAGATTCAGGAGAGATAACTTAAGAATTATCAGTCTACCAGAAAGCCATGATGAAAAAAAGCAGCCTGGACAACATCCTCTAAGAGATTGTCAAAGAAAACTGTCCTGAAGTCCTGGAATCAGAAGATAAAATAGTTATTGAAAGAATTCACCAGACTCCTCCTGATAGAGATCCCAAATTGAAAACTCCAAGAAATATAGTAGCCAAATTCCAGAATTACAAGAGTAAGGAAAATATACTGCAAGCAGCCAAAAAGAAACAATTCAAATATTGTGGAACTACAGTCAGGATCACACAGGACTAGCAGCTTCTACATTAAAAGATTGGAGGGATTGGAATTTGCTATTTTGCAGGTCAAGAGAGCTAGGACTGCAACCAAGGATTAACTGCCTGGCAAAACTGAGCATAATCTTTCAGGCAAGGAGATAGTCATTTAAGGAAATAAGGGACTTCCAGACTTTCCTGATGAAAAAGCCAGAGCTCAATGGATAAATTGATCTCCAACTACAAGACCCAAGAAAGACATAAAAAGGTAAACATGGAAAACACACACTGACACATATACATGCACACACGCACACTCATGCACACATGCACATAACTTGGGATGCAATAAGAGAAAAATGTTCACATCCCTATATGAGAAGCTGATAACTGTCAGTATTGAAATTTATATGATTATCATGACCTCTAAATGGGTTATACATAGATAGAATGGGTGTGGGTATGAATGAACTAATCTGATGATAAAAAAAAAAAAAACTTACTAAGGGAGTCAAAGGGACTGTAATGGGATAAAAGGAAAGGATGAGACAGAAAAAGGTAAAGTATGCCATTCTAAGAAGCATAAAGACACACTATAGTAGAGGGGAAGGAAAGACAGAGAGGAACATCATTTGAACATTATTCTCCCTGGTTCTGGTTCAAAGAGGGATCAACATAATCAGTTAAGTTTAAGACTGTAACATGAAAAGACATGAAAATTGATTAAATAGAGGAAAAGGAGGGAGGAAGAGGAGCACTGTAGGAAATTTACTCTCATTGTTTTGGGGTCAAAGGGGGAATAACATACTCTAATAAGTATAAAATTCTATTGTGTCCTATATGCTGTAGGAGGGCAATGGGGGATTCAAAGGGGGAATTGGAGGGGAGGGAAATAGTAGTAAGGGGAGAGGGTAGATAAAGAAGGGGGGTCACCAGGTGGGAACACTGAGGAAGGTGGTGGTCATAAGGGAAACCCTTAAGGAGGGGAAGGGAGAAGGAAGAAACAAAAACATAAGCAGGGGAGGGAATAGGATGGAGGGGAAGAGACAGTCATCATTACTGTGAATGTGAATGGGATGAGCTCTCCCATAAAACAGAGGCAGATCACAGAATGGATTACAAACCATAATCCCACAATATGCTGTCTACAAGAAACACATTTGAAATAAAGGGATACCCACAGGGTAAGGGTAAAAGGCTGGAATAGAATTTATTATGCCTCAGCTAAAGTAAAAAAAAAGCAGGGGTAGCAATCTTTATCTCAGATAAAGCAAAAGCAAAAATAGATCTAATTAAAAGAGATAAGGAAGGAAATTAT
Source organism: Gymnobelideus leadbeateri (assembly GCA_011680675.1). Taxonomy (NCBI): domain Eukaryota; kingdom Metazoa; phylum Chordata; class Mammalia; order Diprotodontia; family Petauridae; genus Gymnobelideus; species Gymnobelideus leadbeateri. The sequence goes on from WOXC01006361.1 coordinate 106,184, forward strand.
ATCCTACTAAAAGGCACCATTGAGAATGAAGCAATATTATTACTTAACATATATATGCACCAAGTGGTATAGCATCCAAATTCCTAGAGGAGAAGTTAAAGGAATTCGAGTAAGAAATAGATAGCAAAACTATACTAGTGGGCAACCTTAATCTCCCCATCTCTGAACTTGATAAATCTAACCTCAAAACAAACAGGAAAGAAGTTAAGGAGGGGAATAGAATTTTAGAGAGGCTAGATATGATAGATCTCTAGAGAAGAATGAATGGGGATAAAAAGTATTTTACTTCTCAGTGGTACATGGTACATACTCAAAAATAGACCATGTACTAGGGTATAAAAACCTTACACATGAGTGCAGGAAGGCAGAAATATTAAATGCATCATTCTGAGAGCATGATGCAATAAAAATTATATGCAATAAACGGCCATGGAAAGATAGACTAAAAACTAATTGTAAATTGAACAATTTATTCCTAAAGAATGAGTGGGTCAAACAAGAAATTATAGAAACCATCAGTAACTACATTCAAGAGAATGACAGTGATTAGAAAACATAAAAATTTGTGGGATGCAGCAAAGGCAGTTCTTAGGAGAAGTTTTATATCCCTGAATGCATACACGAAAAATTAGAGAAAGGGGAGATCAGTGATTTGGGCATGCAATTGAAAAAGCTAGAAAAAGAACAAATTGAAAATCCCCAATTAACTACTAAATTAGAAATATTGAAAACCAAAGGAGAGATTAATAAAATTGAAAGTAAAAAAAACCCTATTGAGTTAATAAATAAAACTAAGAGCTGGTTTTATGAAAAAAAATATAAAATTGATAGACCCTTACTCAATATGATAAAAAAAAGAAAGAAGAAAACCAAATTATGAGTATCAAAAATGAAAAGGGTGAATCTACCTCCTATGAAGAGGAAATGAAAATAATAATTAGGAATAATTTTTCCCAATTGTATGCACATAAATATGACAATCTTAGTGAAATGGATGAATATTTACAAAAACACAAGTTGTCCAGATTGACTGAAGATGAAGTAAATTACTTAAATAACACAATCTCAGAAAAAGAAATCAAACAAGCCATCAGCCAACTCCCTAGGAAAAAAATCCCCAATGCCAGATGGATTTACTAGTGAACTCTATCAAACATTTAAAGAACAGTAGATTCCAATACTCTACAAACTATTTGGGAAAATTAGTGAAGAAGGAGGCCTACCAAATTCTTTCTATGACACAAATATGGTACTGATACCTAAATCAGGAAGAGATAAAACAGAAAGAAAATTATAGACCAATTTCCCTCATGACTTTAGATGCAAAAATTTTAAATGAAATATTAGCTAAAAGACTACAGCCACTTATCACAAGAATAATATACTTTGAGCAGGTAGGATTTATTCCAGGAATGCAAGGATGGTTTAATATTAGGAAAACCATCAGTATAGTTGATCATATCAACAATAAAACTAGCAGAAACCACATGATTATTTCAATAGATGCAGAAAAGGCTTTTGAGAAAGTACAACATCCATTCCTATTAAAAACACTAAAAGGTATAGGAATAAATGGAGCCTTCCTTAAAATACATCTATTTAAAACCACCAGCAAGTATTATATGCAATGGGGATAAACTAGAAGCATTTTCAATAAGATTGGGAATGAAACAAGGGTGTCCACCATCACCCCTCTTATTCAATCTGGTACTAGAAACATTAGCAGTAGCAATTAGGGAAGAAAAAGAAATCAAAGGAATCAAAATAGGCAAAGAAGAGACCAAGCTATCACTCTTTGCAGATGATATGATGATATACTTAGAGAATCCTAGAGAATCAAGTAAAAAAACTACTTGAGACCATAAATAAATTTGGCAAATTTACAGGATATAAAATAAACCCCCATAAATCCTCAGCCTTCCTGTATATCTCTAATGAAATTAAACAGCAAGAGATAGAAAGAGAAATCCCATTTAAAGTTACTATTGACATTATCAAATATTTGGGATATCTACCTGCCAAAAAAAACTCATGACCTATATGATCACAACTACAAAACACTTCTCACACAAATAAAGTCAGATCAGACTAATTGGAAAGACATCAACTGCTCATGTCTGGGTGGAAGTTAATATAATAAAAATGATAAGTTTACCCAAATTAAATTTTATATTTAGTGCCATACTAATCAATTTACCAAAAAACTACTATAGAGTTAGACAAAATAGTAACAAAATTTATTTGGAATAAGAAATGGTCTAGAATATCAAGAGAATTAACGAAAAGAAATGCTAGGGAAGGTGGACTAGCTATACCAGATTTTAATCTGTACTATACAGCAGCAGTCATCAAAACTACTTGGTACTGGCTGAGGAGTAGAGCAGTGGATCAAAGGAATAGATTTTGTGCACAAGATTCAGCAATCAATGAGTATAGTAATCTATTGTTTGATAAACCCAAAGACCCCAGTTTTTGGGATAAGAACGCACCATTTGACAAAAACTGCTGGAAAAACTGGAATATAGTATGGCAGAAACTGGGCATAGACCATTATCTAATACCATATGCCAAAATCATGTCTAAATGGGTGCATGATATAGGTATAAAGGATAATACTGTAGGCAATCTGGGAAAGGAAGGAACACTTTATCTGTCAGATTTGTGGAGAGGGAAAGAATTTAGGATCAACCAAGAATTTGAGAGCATTATAAAATGCAAAATGGATAATTTTATTACATTAAATTGAGAAGCTTCTGTACAAACAAAACCAATGTAACCAAGATCAAGAGGGAGGTGGGAAATTGGGAAAGAATTTTTACAATGTATGTCTCTGATAAAGGACTCATTTCTAAAATATTCATCGAATTCAGTCAAATCTGTAGGAATATAAGTCATTCCCCAATTGATAAATTGTCAAAGGATATGAAGAGGCAGTTTTCAGAGAAAGAAATTAAAGATATCTATAAGCATATGAAAAAATGTTCTAAATCACTATTGAATAGAGAAATGCAAATCCAAAGAACTCTGAGGTACCACATCTCACCAGTCAAATTCGCTAAGATGACAAAACAGGAAAATGACAAATGCTGGAGTGGATGTGGGTAAATTGGAATACTAATGCATTGCTGGTGGAGTTGTGAACATATCCAACCATTCTGGAGAGCAATCAGGAACTATGCCAAAGGGCTATAAATAATTTCATACCATTTGACCCAGCAATGCCACTTCTAGGGTTATATCCCAAAGAGATCATAGAAGTGGGAGGAAGACCCATATGTACAAAAATATTTATAGCAGCTCTTTTTGTGGTTGCAAAGAATTGGAAATTAAGGGGGAATGGCTGAACAAGTTGTGGTATATGCATGTAATGGAATACTATTGTGCTATAAGAAATGAGTAGGAGATAGACTTCATATTTATCTGGAGAGGCTTATATGAACTGATGCTGAGTGAGAATAGTAGAAGCAAGGGGAATTTGTACACCATCACAGACATAACATATGTGTGATGACCAACTATGATAGACTGGACTCTTCTCAGCAATGCTGTGATATAAGTCAACCCCAAAAGACACATGATGGAGAGAGATGTCTACATCCAGAGAAAGAACTAGAAAGAACTGAGTTTAATCCTGATTGAATCAAACCATTTGATCTTTTTCCTTTTTCCTTTTTATTGTTTGGTTTTATTTCCTCTTTACCATTTTTCATTCCATCTAGTACAATCGGCCTTTGTAACCTGACTAATGTCTAATGTAAAAATATTTGCAGATCCTATCATGGATTATATGCCGTCATGGCGGTGGGGACAGGGAGGGAAGGAAAATTTGAAACTCAAGGAACTATGGAATTGAATCTTGTAAACTAAAAATAAACAAACAAATTAATTAAAAAAAAAAAAGAAATGATGAACAGTATGGTTTCAGAAAAACCTGGGAAGACATATGAACTGATGCAAGGTGAAGTGAGCAGAACCAGAACACTGTACACAGTGACAGCAATATAGTAATGATGATCAACTCTGAAAGACTTAGCTACTCTGATGAAGACAGCGATTCAAGACAGTTCCAAAGGACCAATGATAAAACATGCTCTCTATCTCCAGAGAGAGAGAACTGATGAATTGAGTAAAGATTAAAGCATACTTTTTCACTTTCTTTATTTTTCTTGCTTTTTATAATTTTTTATACAATAGCTTGTATAGAAATATTTTGCATGAGAAAAGGATATATTAATGGTAATAGCTACTATCATGTATACAGCATTGTGAGGTTTGCAAAGCACTTTACAAATATCTTGCTTTATCCTTAAAACAACTGTGAGAGGTAGATGCTATTAATATTCCCATTTTAAATAGGAGAGAATTGGGGGAGACAGGTTAAGTCTGACCTAAGGTCAAACTGCCACTGTCTAGCACTGCATTTGAATTCTTTATTTCTGACCATGAAGTCCCACCATATCACCAGGCTCCCTAAAGACATACTGAGCTCAATTAATCCAGCAAAGGAAATAGGCTTCACCTATGGAGTTCCCCCAGTACCTGCTTTTTTTATGTAGTACTCTATAGTCTCTGGAGTGCTCTCACATTTTAGCTGCACTAAAAAACTAAACAAACCCTGACCAGAGATTGAAAGGGCTAGTTCTTGAGCTACATCTATTAAAGTATGTTCTAATTACTGATGAGTTTAAGAAGGCCTTAATGAAAAAAACATATCTCCCCCCCCCCTTTTTTTTTCCAGAAAAGTTTCAAGAACTGGAAGATATTTCTGCAGATCCAAGGAATGAGAATCTCAAGTTAGATGAGCTTATTTTCATCTTGGAAGAACAATATCATCAAAACCCAGAGACGCAGACCATTTTATTTGTGAAAACAAGAGCTCTGGCAGACGTAAGCTGTCTTCCTCCAATTTTTTAAAATTTAATTTATTTATTTGCTTTTATTTTTTAACATTCAATTCCACAATCGCTTGAGTTCCAAATTTTCTCCCCTCCCCCAAGGTGGCATGCAGTCAAATATAGGTTCTACAAATACCTTCACGTTAAACATTAGTCAAGTTGTAAAAAGAAGTATAATGAATAGAGTGAATGAGAAAGAAGGAATGAAATCAATCAAAACAGAAGGAGCAAGTAGTTTCCTTCCATCTGCATTCAGACTCTTTCTCTAGATGTAAATATCCCTTTCCACCATGAGTCTTTTGGAGTTGTCTTCTAATCTTGGATTTGTCTTCTAATCTTGCACTAAGAGGAACCCAGTCTATCAAAGTTAATTGTCACAGATATGATGTGTCTGTAATTCTGTACATAATTCTCCTGGTTATGCTCTCCTTATTCAACATCCATTTATATAAGTCTCTCCAGGTTATTATGGAGTTCGTCTGCTCCTCATTTCTTATAGCACAATAGTATTCCATTACATTCATTTACCAAAACTTGTTTAGCCATTCCCCAATTTGGGGGATTTCCAGTTCTTGGCCACCACAGAAAGAGGTGCTATAAATATTTTTGTACATACAGGTCCTTTTCCCACTTCTACAATCTCTTTGGGATACAATGCTAGAAGTGGTGTTGCTGGGTTAAAGGGTATGTACTTTTTATAACCTTTTGGGCATGATTCCAGATTACTCTCCAGAATGGTTGAATCAATTTACAATTCCACTACAATGTATTAGTGTTCCAATTTTTCCACATCCTCTCCAGAATTTATCATTTTTCTGTTTTTTTCATGTTAGCCAATCTGACCTGGTGAAATGTGGTACCTGAGTTGTTTTGAGTTGCATTTCTCTAATCAATAGTGATTTCGAGCATTTTTCCCTATGCTTGTAGATATCTTTAATTTCTTCCTCTCATAACTGCCTGTTCATGTCCTTTGACCATTCATCAATTGGGGAATGACTTGTAATCTTATAAATTTGACTCAGTTCTCGATGTATTTTAGAAATGAGGCCTTTATCAGAGACACTGGTTATCAAAATAATTTCCCAATTTTCCATTTCTCTCCTAATCTTGGTTACATTGGCTTTATTTGTACAAAAACTTTTCAATTTAGTGTAATCAAAATTATCCATTTTGCATTTTATAATGCTCTTTATCTCTTATATGGTCATAAATTCTTCCCTTCTCCATAAATCTGACAGGTAAACTATTCCTTGCTCTTCCAAATTGCTTATGGTGTCAGCCTTTATATCTGGATTGTGCACCCATTTAGACTTTATTTTGGTATACAGTGTAAGATATTGATCTATGCCCAGTTTCTGCCATACTATCTTCCAGTTTTCCCAGTTTTTGTCAAATACTGAGTTCTTATCCCAGAAGCTGGGGTCTTTGAGTTTATCAAACAGTAGATAGATTATTATAGTCACTGACTGCTGTGTCTTGTGTACCTAATCTATTCCACCGATCCACTACTCTTTTCCTCAGCCAGGAGGATGTTTTGATGATTGCTACTTTATAATACAGTGTAAAATCTGGCATGGCTAGGCCACCTTCCTTAGCATTTCTATCATTAATTCCTTTGATATTCTGGACCTTTTGTTCTTCCAGATGAATTTTGTTACTATTTTTTCTGTCTCTATAAAATAGTTTTTTGGTAGATTGATTGGTATGGCACTAAATAGGTAATTTAATTTAGCTAAAATTGTCATTTTTATTATATTAGCTCAATCTAGCCACCTTTCTCTAAATGTTGTAAAGAAGTACTCTGGAAATAGAAAGAGCAGTGAATGTAGAGTTAGAAGACTTGGCTTCTAATGGTTCTGCCACTTACTATCTGTGTAACCTTGGGCAAAGTCAGGCCTCCTTGGTGGGTCTCCGTTTCCTCAGCTGTAAAATGAGGGTGGCTAGAGTAGCTGGCAGCTAGGTGGTTACAGTGAATAGAACACCAGTCCTATAGTCAGGAGGATCTGAGTTCAAATGTAACCTGAGATACTTGACATTTACTAGTTGTGTGACCCTGGGCAAGTCACTTAACCCCAATTGACTTGCAAAATAATTTTAAAAAACAAGAGTAACTGACCTCTTGTGTCCCTTCCAGGTCTGAATCTGTGTTCCCATCCTTAAGATGGACCAAGAATATTCATTAGTTGGTGTTCTATGAAGTAGTAAAAAAAAAAAAAAAAGAACAAAGCAAAAACCAACCAATCCACCAAAAACCAAACCACTCTTACAGTCAACTGGCTTTGCTTTGGTAAAGTTTTGTCGGGGTTTGTTTATGTTATTGATATGGTGTGACTTTAGTGACACATTAAGGAAATTACTGTTCTTTTCAGAATGGAGAGTTAACTAGGTCATTTCACTTTTTGGAGTTTAATTGTTCTTGATGCCTTTTGCTTGTATATAAACAATAATTTCTGCAAATATAATCCTTCCCCTTTAACCAAACCCCAGTGGAGAGCCTTTTCTTGTAACAAAGGAAAAAAGAAAAAAGAAAAAACAGAACTAAAATCATATTTGAGAATATGTACCAGTCTATATTCCCTAGTCCCTACTTCTCCAGTGAAAAAAATGTAAGGTACATTTCCTTACCTTTTGGCAAAACAAGATGGCTAATTATTATTACTCATTATTGTTGTATAGCACACAGTTTTATTTTACTGCTTAAGTAAACAAGCATTTATTAAGCATTTACTGTGTACCAGGTACTGTGCTAAGCACTAGGGATACAAAAAAGGCCAAAAAAACCCACCTCAATAGCAGTCCTTGTACCCAAGTCTTTCTGATTCTAGGCTGGTACTCCATCAACTAGACCACCCAATATGCTCAAAGTTTTTCTCTGAAAATAATTACTAATGGATAATTTCTCCTTTAGGCTTTGAAGAAATGGATGGAAGAAAATTCCAAACTATGCCATCTGAAACCTGTTGTATTGACAGGACGTGGCAAAAGAAATCAGAATACAGGTATTTTATATTAGAATAGTTGTAGAGTGAGAATGAATAAGTATATATCCTTAACTTTATTTTAAGAATAATTTTATTGATATTTTTTGTTTTTCTATCATCTAATTTCTGCCTTTATCTCTTCCATTCCCTCTTCTCAATAAACTATTTCTTATGAACTTTAAAGAGAAAAAAAGAGGAAGAGGAAGAAGAGGAAAAAATAACAAAACTGATCAATACATTGAAAAAAATCTATCAGTATATGTAATGATCCATACTTGTAGATCTTCTAGCCCTCCACTTTCCCACCTCTGCAAAGACAGCACTGGTATCTTCTCACAGTTCTCCTTTTGGGACCAGTTTGTTCATTGTAATTTTACAGTGTTCATTTTTTTATTGTTTTGTGGTGCTGGTTCTTTCATACTCAAACTAGATTACAAATTAATCTTGACTAAGAATCAGTTGATATCTGTAATGGTAATGGAATTTAAAGATCCCCCTGTATTGGCTTAGTTTTCATTTTAAGTGTTGAAACCCAGACCTTGTAAATCCCACTTGTGGGATGGACTTGTTGAAGTGAAGAGAGAGGGCTGAACTGGGAGGAGCTGGTGCCCTGGCTTTAGAGAGAGGCCCAAGCAGAAGAGGCCAGAAGAAGTTAGAAGTTTTTGGAGCAGCATCATGGAGGCAGAGAGAGAGAGAGAGAGGACTGCTGAGGGCCAGTTGGAGCTGGGGAGGCATGGTTGTCATGCTGTTATTTTGTCTGTCTTTTTTGATGTTGTTTTGCTATATTTGTCTGCTGGTGAGGGACAGTGCTGTTGTTGCAGAGGTCCTGGAACCTTGCTGTTGGTTCAGAAGCCCTGAAGGATTTTCTTGTTGTATATAACTAACTCTTGAAAAGGTTAGTGACCCCTAAGATACACTCCTAAGCTTGAAATTCAAATAACCTTTTTATTCTCTTTTTCTTACCTTTCTTCCCCCACCCCCACCTTGCAGATAATTGATGTTTAATATTTGTTATTTATGTTGATGAAAAAAATTAATCTTGACCTAATGAGACCATTCATGATATCTTAACTGGAAATTTAGGGGGAATAAACTAAAAATTTTTATGGACATCATCAATTCCAGTGAAGATATTTGAAAGAATCTTTAATCCCCACACCAGGGGTTCTTAATTCTTTTATGTGTATCATGGACCCCCATGGACCCTTTCTCAGAATAATATTTTTAAATGAATAAAAGAAAATATAGAGGATTACAAAGGAAACAGCTATATTGAAATATAGTTATTCAGGTATTTAAAAGAACAGGCTCTTAGACCCCAGGTTAAGAAACCTCTGTTCTTCATCAAGGATAAAATTCAGTTAATTAAATGAAGTGATTAGGGGAATAGATGGGAATTGCTATATAGTTGCTTATCAGTTAGATAAGTGGAAGGAATAAGCTTATCTAAACATTAAAGTGTCATATAAATGCTATTGTTTATTGTTGTTGTTATGTCACCCAATCTCTATGGGATTCAGTATCCTCAACTCCAAAATGAAAGGGTTGCATTAGGTAGTCTCTGCAATTCATTCTACAGGTGAATCTCTGATCTGCTTGGAACAATATTACATCAGGCTTGTAACTCCATCTGGGCAGTGTTCTGCAAGGATTATTTTCCCCACTTTCCAAGTTAGGAAACTAAGGCCCAATGATGTTAAGCAAATGTAATGCCAAGCAAAGGCAACTTCCACGGTTCAAAAATACAGGCATAGTAACTCTCCATTTTATTCAGTGACCAATTAAGGCAAAACATTCACAGAAAAGAGAAAATCAAAATACAATATTCACCTAGTGTTATTCAATAATTTCTTAGTACTACTCCACCCCTGGGCAATACATTCATTTAGTCAATCACAAAGTCTCTCTTCTCAAATGGAGATTAGTTTCCAATCATAAACAAAGTACATTCATTTGGTCAGTCACAGAGAACAAAAAAGTCACAGCTGAATTACAGTTATCATCAGTTAACTCCCAGCACCTTCTCAAAAGGGGCAGTAGAGAGCAAGAGGGCCATCTACCCTTGAGTTACAAGGTTAAGATATCATCACTGCATTTAATACCCAAAGAGAGGTCTTCAAGTTCTCAGCAATCTCTGTTCCTGGGGAGACAAAGCTTAACAAAGCCACAAGATACATTGCCAGTGTTCTCATCAATTCACTCTTGGCCTATAGAACAGTCTCAAGAACCCTGAAAACATAAGCAAGACTGTCTTCCAGGATTTCTGTAAACATAAAACAAGAAAATCCTTCTTCAGGGCTTCTGAACCAACAGCAAGTTTCCAGGACCTCTACAACAACAGCAATGTCCTTTACCAGCAGACAAACCTGGCAAAACAACATCAAAACAGACAGAAAAAATACTAGCATCTCAGCCATGCCTCCTCAGTTCTTGGTAGCTCTGGGTGGCAGCTCTCAAAAGTCCTGGGCAGCTCCAATTGGCCCTCAGCAATCCTTTCTCTGCATGATGCTGCTCCGAAAAGCTCTTCTGCCTCTCCCTGCTTGGGCCTCTCTCTAAATCCAGGGCACCAGCTCCTCCCAGTTTAGCCCTCTCTCTTCACGTCAACCAGTCCATCCCACAAGTGGGATTCATAAGCTCTGGATTTCAACACTCAACCCAAAAACCAAGCCAATACAGGGGGATCTTTAAATTCCATTATTATTACAGTAAGTTGCTCAGGTTCACAAAGAATCTGGTCCATTTCAGCTCTTTTATGATCTAGGAAAAAGGGGTAACAGTATACCACTTTCCACTCAAGCTGCCAATCTTTCATAAATCATTCTTTCCACATAGCCAGTCTACTTTCTTTTCTATTCATACAGGACTTCTAAATGTCAATATGGATGTCGTTTATTTCCTACAATGATGCTTCGACTCAGTTATTGGACAAAAAGTCTTACATTTAAGATTTCAAGATTTAAATTAACGATGTAGATGTGATTCTTAGTACCTTCTGTCCTCCTCCTCCTTTTGACTTCTTCACCATTATCATAACTGGGTCCTCTCACTTATGAGGGTCAATTTTGTATTTGTCTGTTTCATGGGATTCCAAAGTTGAACTTTCTTTACTCCATTATTGTTCTTTGACTTCTAACACTGTGACACAGGTATGACTCTTCCATCACAGAAGGGTGTATTGGATGCATTCAGAACCAGCGGAGAGAATAAGATTCTGATTGCCACTTCAGTTGCTGATGAAGGCATTGACATTGCACAATGCAGTCTTGTCATTTTGTATGAATATGTTGGCAATGTCATCAAGATGATTCAAACCAGAGGTCAGAGAAATTTTGGTGTCATTGTTTTCAGTGTTTCTACTAACTAATTCTCCTGCTTAGACCAGACTTAATCTCTACAATTTTTATGTTTGTCTCAAGTTTAAAAAAAAACAAAACTATCTTGACAACATTTGGGTCTTTACAACCCAAAGGTCATGGAAGGAATTGAGGACATTTATCACAAAGCTGACACACCCTAAAATCTAGCCAAACTAACCCAGATGGTAAGAATTTATAAATTAATGATTTGTTTCTCTTGCTAGTCCTTGCCCCTGTTTAAGGTTCTTTAGTATGATTTAACTAATTCTCCCAAAATTTGTTACTTTGTCACTAACTTGAACTGACTTAATAAAAAACATGAGATTAGACAAGATTTTGTGGACTACTTTTTTTGCCACACATCTTATTAAATGGTTTATTGAGAGATATTGAGAATACAGTGTGCCACAGTGTTTGTTTTTTGTTGCTTTTAAAAATTTACTAACTATACCAGAATTCAGCTATAAAGGCTTTCCTCCAGGAAGGTTTCATTCACACCTTTGTTAAGTTCATAAGGGACTCCATGATACGTGCAACCATAAAAACAATTTGTTTACTGATTTGCTAAGTAACAAAGTAAAAAAAAAAGCATTAAATAAGTAATGTGGTGTTTGCAACTGTTATGGAAAATAACAATATCTCTCTTAGAATATGGTACCCAGAAGTGAAATTTATATAAGGAGAGATAAAATCTCATTAGAGCAGCAAGACTTTTACCTCCTTCATTCCAAACACTACATTCTTTTTAATGCAACATAAAATCAGAATGACTTTTTTTTGGCTACCATGTCAAACTGTTGGCTTTTATCAAATTAGCAGTACAGTAAAATCCCCATATGATTTTTCATATCAATTTTGTCTAGCTATCCAGTCCCTGAAACTTTGATTAGTTTATTGTGAGAAAAAACCCAAGTGTATGATTTGAACCTAACTATTTGACTTTTGTAGGATTGTACCTGTGATATGATCCAACCTTTCTAAATATAAAGAATCTCAGAATTGGAAGGAATTTAGGGGTCATGTAGTCCAGTGTTTACCAGCCACCTCTCTGCTGAACATATATAACATTCTGGAAAACTTTTTACAGCTAAGAGTACTTTTTATAGTCCATAAATATACTCTGACTCATCTTCTCTTGTTCCTCTTGCCTTTCTTTGTATCTCTAGTACTTAGCACAAAGACTGGTACAAAATAAATAATTAGTAAATGCTTTTTATTTGATTTTTCCTGTGTCATGCTCCATATTTCAATCTAGCTCCTGTCCCTGCCTTCAGAGCCATAGGTAATCACAATATATAGGCTAAAGGTTAAGAGACAGGTTGGTTTATGACAACATATAGTTTAATTATGGTACGAATTGGAAAATGCCAACTAGTCCATCTTCTTAAGTTCTTTCTACATCTCTGACAGATGATAATTCTGGCTCTGCTAAAATATCTCAAGTAGAAAGGTCAGTACATCATCTGGCAACTCATTCCATTTTTTAAGCCCCTTTAATTGTTAGGAAGTTCATTGGATTTAAAGCTGGAAAGGACCTTAGAAATTATCTAATTTTACCACTGCATGTTACATATGAGAAAATTGAAATCTAAAGTGGTTAAGGGAATTCCTTAGGATCACATAGATGCTAAATAATGGAACTGGAAATAAAGGAAGAAAGCAAATAAATAAATAATTAAATGAATAAACAAATGCCTCTTCTTCCCCATATCCTGTGCTGCCATGGAAATGGTTCAAGCCAATAAACGTGTAGTGTCTGCTGTGTGTCAATACTGAGAGGCAGCATGTAATAGTAGTGGAGAGTACATGATAGAGTTAGGAAGACCTTGGCTGAAGTCCAGTCTCTGACAAATTCTGGCTAGGTGACCATAGAGCAAGGCTTTTATCTCAGGGCTTCCTAGAACTATCTAAGAGGTAAGATGCAGGGAAGGTAATGTTCTACATTGGTAAATAGCCTACACTAATGAAATTAAATATTATATAAACTGGACTATTTAGCTCCCCAACTCCCCCCACCCCAAAATAATTAAGTACTATGCTATAAATAGAGATAAAAGGTGGAGAAGAAGGGAACAAGTATTTATATCACACACTTTACTAAATGCTTTACAACTATTATCTCATTTAATCCTGACAACAGCATGGAAGGTAGGTGGTATTATTATTATTATCCTCATTTTATAATTGAGGGAACTGAGGCAAACAGAGAATAGGTGACTTGCCCAGGGTCACACATTAGTAAGTGCTTGAGGCCAGATTTGAACTCAGATCCTTCTGACTCCAGGCCTGCCTCTCCATCCATTGGCCACCTCCTAAAACATGGTACATTTCCTGCTGACATTATAGGAATTAGTATTTTAGTAAGGGAGATATAACATGTATGTGTGTGTATCTATGTGAATATATGTATGTGTAGATCTCCGTATGTATATGTGTGTGAATATATGTATATGTAGGTGTGTGTGTATGTGTGTGTATATATATATACGAATATATGTGTACCTCTTTATGTGTACATGTGTGAATATATATAAATTTATGTTTATAAATATATGTATAAATTTATATTTCATATATACAAATATATATGTATATGCTTACATATATGCATATAAAATAAAATTCTAGAAGAAATGCACACACAAACACACACACGCTTACACACAGATAAGAAAAATACAAGATACTCAGTGATGGGAACAAAGGAGCTATCCAGACATCATAGTCTAGGAATACTTGAGGGGGGAAAGAACACTCTTAACCCTGAAGATTGATAACACTGGAAAAGATGGAAGAAAAAAAGAAAAGTGGAGATGAGTAACAAGTCCCTTTCAGACTTAGGACGTAGCCCAGTCAAGCAGCAGAAGATGCCATGTTGGCATAAGAGAACAGCTAGTGATTTAGTTTGGCTGGAATGTAGAATGTCTCAAAAGGAATGATAAGAAGTAAGGTTAGAAAGGCAGGTTAGACCCATATTGTGGTGGTCCTTAAAGGCCAAACTAAGAATTTTTTATTTTCCCAAAGTGGAAATAGGGAGCTTGATTGTCCCATAAGGCAAAAGAAGCCCGTAGGCATTGTTCTTTGTTTTCCTCTTTTCTGATGGCACTCTGGTTTTAAAGTCTGAAAACATAATAAATGGTATATCATATCTTACAGGTCGTGGAAGAACAAGAGGGAGCAAATGCTTCCTTCTGTCTAGTAAGGAAGAAGTAATTGAAAAAGAACAAACCAATATATATAAAGAAAAAATGATGAATGATGCCATAGAAGAAATACAGACATGGAATGAAGAAGTATTTATAAGAAAGGTGAGTCTTCTTATCTGGCTAGTGGTTGAGGCGATAAAGACCTGGGCAAGAACTAGCCCAGGTTAAACACAGGTGATAATGGTCCTGATGAAGCTACAAGGATCATTCTTCCATTACCTACTTATTAAAGGTATTAAAAGTATTAAAATTAAATGTATTAACCTTTGTTTGCTAGAGTTTGGGAAAATTTCAGGCTAACACTTTTGGAGTTTATCATATAGGCCAAAGAGTAACTGATATCTTCTGAGTTATATTATATTGATTGATGAGTGGTTAGATAGAGTGGACTGAAGAAGAAAGGAGTGGGGAAAAGAGAATAATAAGGGAAAGATTAGAGCTATTGTCACTGAGGGGAAGTATGACCATGTTATGAAGCTATGGATGAAATACTGGCTCCAAATCCAGCAATCTATCCACTACACTATACAACTTTCTTGGCAAATAATAACATGGTACTCCTCTTAGATTGACTTTCCCTATAGAATTTTCTTTTCTTTTTTCTTTTTTTTTCTTTTTCTTTTTGCTTTTTGGAGGGCAATTGGGGTTAAGTAACTTGCCCAAGGTCACATGGCTAGGTTTTTGTTTGTGTGTGCATTGTCTGAGGCCGGATCCGAACTCAGGTCCTTCTGACTCCAGGGCCAACGCTCTACTCACTGCACCACCTAGCTGCCTTTAGAATTTTCATAATAAAAAAAGAAGAATTCTTACTTTTCCTCTGAACTTTGAAATCATCTTCCCCCAAAGCCAGAGTGTCTATATCTACCCAGACTTTGGCCTTCCTTGTCTATCATGAAAACTAAACTTGAATAATCACTTCGTTTTAAGTGTCTCATCACTTCCGCTTAAACAGCCAGTTCCTCTTCAGACCTGTGAAAATACCTTGGAGCAATCTAAGAAAAAATATTTCTTCTGATGTCTTAGTGAAATTTCATTCCAAGAATCCCTAAAAAGACACTTAACTCCTTAGGGGGCAAAATCTTTTGACTTTGTGCTGGCTAGCCCATAGAATATTAGAGCAGGAAGTTCTCACTGACATCATGTTCTACTTCCTTGTTTTATATGTGATTAAGAGTGTGTGTTTGTGTATGTGAGTGTGTGTGTTGAGTGTGTGAAGGAATTTCAGGACCTCACTGCTTACAGGTTTTTTTGGTAGAGAATAATTTCACTTCTCTTTCAACACACTTTGTCTCTTTCAGACAGAATCATTCATACTTCATTTCATACACTCATGGGCTAATTTCTCCCATCACAACTTTTTAAATATTTTTAGTTTACATAATTCATTTCCACAAGATTTTGAGTTACAAATTTTCTCCCCATATTTCCCCTACCCACAACCCCAAAACAGCGATCCCATTGAATATCCCCTCCCCCAATCTGCTCTTTCCCATGTCTTCCCCCATCTCCCCCCTCTGACTTTCCAGTAGGGCATGGTGGATCTCTATGCCCCAATGCCTGTATATCTTATTTCCCAGTTACATGTAAAATAACAATAATAATGTATGTGTATATATTTTAAACATTTGATTTTAAAACTTTGAATTCCAGATTCTATCCCTTCCTCATCACCCACCCTTACTGGAAAGATAAGCAATTCAATATAGGTTGTACATGTGTAGCTATGCAAAACATTTCCATAGTTGATATATTGTGAAAGACTGACTACATTTCCCTTCATCCTATCCCACCCCCAACTTGCTCTATTCTCTACTTTGATCCTATCCCTTTTCAAAAGTGGGTGCTTCCAATTTCCCTCCCACCCAGCCTGTCCTCCATTCCATCATCCCCCCTCTCATCCCCTTCCCCCCTACTCTCTTATATGGTGAGATACCCTATTTAGTGTGTATGTCATTCCCTCCCTAAGCCCAATTCAATGAGAATAAAGTTGACTCATTCCTGTTTGCCTTCCTGTTCTTCCCCTCCATTTTAACAGTTTTCCCTTGCCTCTTCTGTATGAGATAATTTACCCCATTCTGTCTTTCCCCATCTGCTCTCATTATATTCCTCTTTCACCTCTTAATTTCACCTTCTCTCTGACATTTTGTGGGTTCTGTAGCTCCAAAGTTTGTTTAGAGTCATTTTTCACATGAATTGGAGGAGGTGGGAGCCAGAGCCATGCAAAAGTCCTGTTTCTGCTGTGCCATCTTGACTCCACCCCCCTCCCACCATAACTTTTAAGTAGATCTGGGTGAAATTGTGAATAAATGAATACTAGTTTAACCTCTGGGGCACAGTTGTTCTACCTTTCTTCTGGGGCATCCGAAGTCTCAAAAATCTGGGCTCTTTTGACCGTTTTAAGATACTCCCTTCCTCAGTAAATAAATATCAGTATTTTTGTTGCTTCAAAAATGAGATCTTGATGCTTGGAGAAGTACTGAGAAGCAAAGAGCTCCTTGAATTGGAAGTATTAGTCTTTTTGGGGTAGGGGGAAATACAATTTTTTTTGATAAAGTATTCTTCATAACAAATTCTAACATTTAAAAAAGTCTACCTAAAATTTGGAACATATGCATTTTAAAAACTATTATTTTCAATCAAAGAAAATCCTTGCTACTTTTTTCCATTGTATTCCAGGGAAACTCCTTTTCCATGTAGTTATATTGCCATATAGTGACATTTTAGTGTATTGACATTAAAGACACACTGTCATCATTATTATCATCACTTGGAATCAAAAGTTACCTGCTAGACACAGTGGAGGACCCTGGCTCATAGAATAAGGGCAGAAGGTGGCCTTATATCTTCTACTTCCTTACCTGGCCTAGATGTCAGCAGCATGGACCTTGGAAATGGAGATAGAGATAAACCATCATCTGAAAAACGAAACCTTTTTGGACCAAGAACCCTTCAGAAATCTGACTCAGGTTTCAGTGTCCAATCCTACAGAAGCCATCACCAATGGAGTTCATTTGGGTTCAGGCTACTAGAATTGCAGAAGACCCAGTAGCCTTCAAGCCACCTAAGATTGACCTTCCAGTGATGGAATGAAAGAAACAACCGCCGTGAACCCATAACATCAAACCAAGGAAAATGAATGTGTTGACTCTTACAAGGTTCTAAAGCTCCCTTTTCATCTGAGCAAAGTTGCTTTCCCTGGTGAACCCACTGTTATGTGGAAAAAATATATTAGACTTTTGTTTCTTCCCATCTACCTTGCACTTGACATAGGAAAGATGTCTTCCATTTACAGTTCTGTTGAGAATGATATTCCTGGGTAGGTAGTGATTGTTTCTTTAAATATTTGTGCAAAGCTTGAATCTTTCTAATGCAGGAAGACCTATTATGTACAGTCCCAAAATTGGTCTGAATGACTCCTCAAAGTACAGTTGACTACAGCCAATTACTGATCTATAGAACTGGATTGGGAAATAATTAAAATCTAGTAGACTTTGTTCTGCATGGTTTATCCAAAAAAAAGAAAGTGACCTTGGAGATCATCTCATTTCATCCCCCCACTTTTACAGTTGGGGTTATTACGACTTGGAGAGGTGAATGGACTTGCTCAAAGTAATCTAGGTAATCAGTAGCAGAACTGGGATCCCCATAATCACAGAATCTCAGAATTGGGAAAGACTCAGAGGCCTTACATGAATAAGAGTCCATCTTACGTTGTACCCAATAAGTGGCTAGCCAGCTTTTCCTCCCAGTGTGGTGAAACCCAGTACTTCTTAAGCCATCCTATTTCACTTTTAGATATTTGTAATTATCACGAAGTTTTTTCTTTACAATAAGCCTGTATATCTATTTGCATCTTATATTCATTGCTCCTAGTTCTGGTTTTGAGACCAAGCAGAATAAGCCCAATCCTTCTTCTTTGTAGCCTTTGAGCTACTTGAAAATAGCAGTCATGGCCCCTTTACATCTAATCTTCTATTTGGTTAAATATTCCCAGCTCCTTCTGTTGTTCCTCAGATGCTCCTCAGATGGTTTAAAAAGAATGATCTTTTTATTTTCAGAATTTAATTCTGGAGAGCTTTCCATCTTTTTTGGGTTGACTTTCTCTGTAGAATTTGCATGGAATTCTAATTATGCTTTTAATGAATCCTCTGACTCCAAATCTAATAGAGTCTCTGATCTCTGATCTCAGATCTCTGATTTGTTTCAATCTGGTCAATAAGCTAGAAATACAGGCATTGAACCAGACAGACATCCCTTTATCCTCAGCACAACAGAAAAGGTGGGGTACACAAAATTGTACAATCTTAATAAGGGTGTAGGCTGTAAGTATTCAGTATTCCTCCAAACTGAGTTAGAAAATGGATGTTCACACCAGGAGAGCAGTCATAGAGGGCCATAGGAAGACTGTGAAATGCCAAATGTGTCACCAGGGACAGGAATATTAGGCAGGATCACTTGTTTCTCCCATGACACAGGCCCCAACAGTAAGCATTTATTAAGCACACACTATGTGCTAAGACTATTTTGTCTAGCTAGACTGCTACCTGGCCTTATCTTTTCAAATGCCATTGCTGAATAGGGCTATTCAGATATCTTGAGGACTAATATGTATTTAAACTATGCTTTGGCTTTTCTTAGATCCATTATTTGCAACTTCAAGAAAAAGCTGTCCGAGATAATATAATAGTAACTAAACCACAACTGGAGGAAAGCAACAAAAGACTACTTTGTAGAAAATGCAAAGTCTTTGCATGTCACACAGCTGACATTAGAGTGGTAGAGGTAAGCAAAATTTCACTAATTTGTCCCCATTACTATTTCAATAGTCAGTTAAAGCTTGCCCATACTCACTTATTTAAAAATGCTTTTATGTTTTATTGATAACTTATTTTTACGTAATAGTAATTTCCTGACTTTTTCAATTCTCCTAAACACCTACTGAACCATCCCTTGTATCACAAAAAAGCAATTAAGCATAAACTGCAATACAATGACCGTGACTGACTGTGTATAATAAGCATATAAATAGCTAACATTAGCATTTACTATGTGACAGTCACTGTGATAAGCACTTTACAATTATTATTTTACTTGAACCTCACAGCAGCTCTTATGAGGGAGATGCTATTATCATGCCCGTTTCAGTCATGTCCAACTCTTCATGACCCCATTTGAGTTTTTCTTGGCAAAGATACTAGAATGGTTTGCCGTGAGGCAGACAGGATTAAGAGACTTTCTCAGGGTCACACAGCTTGTAAATGTCTGAGGCTGTATTTGAACTCAGGTCTTCCTGAATCCAGGCCTGACACTAAGCACTATGACACTGCCTAGCTGTGCATCGGTAGCCTCATCTCATCTCTCTACTGAGAGGAAGAACTATGTTTCATCATGATCAAGACTGACCATTGCAGTTAATGAGAATTCCCTTGCCTTTCGTTGTGATTTTCACATATGCTACTGTGGACCTTGTGTATCTTGTTTTGGTCCTGCTTTTTTTTCTTGCTTCAGGTGTTCATATAGGTCTTCCCATGTTTTATGAATTTCTCATAGTTATGATTTCTTACAGTATATTAAACTTCCATTACATTCATCTGCCATAATTTGTTCAGCTATTCCCAATCAAGGGTCACTCACTTTGTTTTTTGTTAATATAAAGGTGCAGTTATAAATATTTTTGTATTTTTGCAACCTTTATTTCTGTTTAACCTTCTTATGGCATTTGCCCAGTATTGAGATCACTGGATCAAAGGGTTTTGAACAATCAAGTGATTTCTCGAATAGTTAGATGAATTAACAGCTCTACCAACAGAGTGTCTGTCTTTTTATATCCCCTCCAATATTTTCAATTTCAAAGAGTAGTAAGTCTGACATACCTAATGATTCTATTTGTTTGTAACTATAATATAACTTTTGCTTTGTTCCCAAGTTTCTGTTTTATATCCAAGTTTTAAAACTTGTTATCCTATTTGAAGAAAAAAAGTTAATATATATTTAAAAATTAAAACCTTTTGTCTAGCTTTTGTCATCTTTGCCAAATTGATTAATATAAGGTGAAAACATTTATTTTAATTTGCAGTTTTCTAATTAATGATTTGAAATATTTTTTTCATATGGATATTGCTAGTTCATAATTTTTATTCTGAAAGCTGTTGGTTCATATCCTTTATCCACTTATCTCTTGGGGAAATGCTCATTTATTTTAGCATACTTATAGCAAGAATACTATCTTTCCTATTTCAGTCTACTTTGGTTTAATTTTTATAAACTTTTTAGTAGCTGCATAGTTAAATCTTTTGTTTTTAAGTTTCTGAATGTAAAACTCACCACCCTTATATCCAGCAAGATTTCTCTTGTTATAGACTGAAAAGGGGGGAAGGGGAACTGTTCGGCAAGACCAACCAGCCTATTAAGAGTGTCTGACAGCGTATCTACACCCACTATTTCCCATATCCCTAATGAAAAGAGAAGTTCCCGTTTTGTTTTGTTTTTTTGGTTTTTGGAAGGGGAAGGCAGGGCACTTGGGGTTAAGTGACTTGCCCAAGGTCACATGGCTAGTAAGCATTAAGTGTCTGACACCAGAATTGAACTCAGGTCCTCCTGACTCCAGGGTCGGTGCTCTATACACTGAGCCACCTAGCTGCCCCAGAGAAGTTTGGTTTTTTATCTTTCTCCAGGGAAGGCTATGTTAGCAGTTAGCCTTGGCCTGCCATTTTACCTATTTGAAAAAGTTTTGGATGTGAACTAGGTGATTCTTAGATTGGCTTTAAAGGTAATATTTTTCAGCTTTCAAAGACTAGCTTCTAAGTTTGGGAGGGGTTGAGATGTGCATTAGTAAAAAGGGTCCACACTCTCCCTATGGATTGCTGAAGTATTTTAAACACTGTATCATTTGTGCTGAGTAAGGTTTCCTTCCGCATCCAAAAGTGTCATTGTAATGCTTAGCTTAGTCTTTAGAAGTTGGAATCCAAAATCATTCTAGCTACTATTAGATAAAATTAGTAAAAAAAATTATGCTGGGTAACTTATTTAACACTGACAAATTACTTCTTTAGGCCTCAGTTTCCTCATCTATAAAATAATGAAATATAACTAGATAACATTCTAATTAAGGAAAATGTGGGGTTGGGCCTAGATAACATACTAATGAAAACCAAGGAGGGTTTGAAAAACAAGGAAACCTTCTGAGATCAGCAGCACTCCTGTAAATAATAAAGGTGCTTATGCAAATTTGAGAATATTCAAGTGTTTTCATTTATAAGTTACTCTTTCCATCTTTCTAAATTCTATAATCATATTGGCCTTTGTGTCTACAAAATAGTTTCTTTGCAGGTAAAGGAAGTAACAATTTGATTTAAAACTAAATTTTTAATAAATGGATCAATTTTTAATTGAATGACTGTTGTTTGTGATTCCCTATAGAATGTTGTATACTCAGATATACATTGATTTTTCATCATTTCTTTTAGGTTATTATTCTCTTGGACTCTTATTATTTGTTATTATTATTCTATTAGATTATTACACAGATCTATGTGGCTTTAGGTGGATGCAGGCCACACAGATAGCTAAGAATTTGAGAGTTTTAGTCCTAAATTCTAGAAGGCAATCTATCTTCCAAATAACTCTTATCCCTCCTCTTTATATTTTAGCACCAGTCTTTGTAGGTGGGATTCCATGATTGAGGGTATTTAGTCTAAATCATAGGATTATGGGTTAAGAACTAGAAGGAACCTTAGAGGATATGTAGAGAACCCCCTTTTGATTTACAGTTGAGGAAACCAAGACCCAGAGAGGTTCATTGACTAGCCCACTGTCTTAACAGGTAGCAAATGGCTAGGCTGGTAGTTGAATGAAGGTCCTCTGACTCTACATATAGTCTTTTCCAGATTTATTACTTGTGCCATCTGTAAAATGGTAATACTATTTGTCCCTATCCCTGCTTGGGTATGACACAAGTTTCTTTATAGACCATGTTCCTATTTTACATTTTCCTTTGATGTGTATCATTCTGTTCTTTGTTCTTTAGGACACTCATCACATTGTGATAGGGGATGCATTTAAAGAATCATTTGTGACTGAACCACACCCCAAACCGAAGTGTTTTGGGTTCTTGGAGAAGACAGGAAAAATATTCTGTGCAGAACCTAGCTGCCATCATGACTGGGGTGTATTTGCAAGATATAAGACATTTGATGTTCCTGTCATAAAAATTGATAGTTTTGTCGTGGAAGATGTTGAAACTGGACTACAGACTCTGTACTCCAAATGGAAGCATTGTAATTTTATGATGATCCCATTTAATGCTAGAGAAATATCCAATTGAAGACAGGTTCTCTCCTTAGCTAAGGTAAATGCTGTTGTTGATTCCACTCAGAGAATAGTTAATTTATAGATGGTCTTGAAAGTGCCTAACATGTTCTCATTCTCAGTTCTTCAAAAGCTCTTTGTACCCCTTTCATTAAAAATTGCTTTGGTATGTACAGATAAAGATTTCTCAGTGTACCATAATTTGTAGTTATTCCCCATCTGATGTGTACCTCCCCCCTTCATCCTACCCCAATCTCCCATTTCTAGTTTGCCATCTCAAAAAGAGTGTCCTGAGAAGTGCAAATAATGAATCCAGTAAAGTAGTTCCATTATTGAAATTTGTACTGCATATTTCCATTGGAACCAATTACCAATTACCACATACCACACAACTGTAACTTTTAATAGCACAAATTCAGATAGATGCAACCACTTCAAGAAATTCATTATTTACCTTAATTGGGATCTCGTTGTAAATTTTGTCATACCCATGGATCTTTTTCTTTTTTATTTGATTTCTTTGGGATATATAGACCTTGGTTATTGTCCTTCATTCTCGAAGAGGACCAGGATGACATTAGTGTGCTAAAGTCAAGTTTCAGTGTGTCCACCTGTGGTTGATATGACCAATACGAGCCCAGAATGCTCTACCATATGTTGCGCACAATACTCCATGTGAAAATTTGGGGTGGATTCTCCAAATTTATTAGTCCTGTGTTTCCTTTGAGTTGTTTCTGTTCTGCTTTGCTCACAGAGCACAGTACTTTCTCTAATATGGGCATGCCATGCTGAGCAATCCTGTGCCAGTGTCTCCCATGTCATACAGTTTTGGGGATGAAACCCCATTTCAAATTTAATCAAGAACACAGAGATTTCTCAGGATAAAAACAGGAAATTGTATTCTCTTCCCGAGAGAAGAGGGTGGTCCTTCCCATGATGGATCAGGGAGAGGAGGCATGTTACAAAAGAATAAGAATTTATACCCTAATGCAGTCAAGCCCCCTTCCCCCTGCTGTCCCTTCTCCCACTGGCTGAGAGGTGGGCTCAAGTCTCAGAGTGAAAAGCCTGCCACTATTCCTCAGTGGCTGTCGTGGGGGGGGGGGAAGGGGAGGGAGCAGGGGGCTTACAAAGAGCTAGGGAATAGCCAATTCAGATGTACCTATCCTTATCTGGCAACTGCCAAAGTGAAGAAGGGAGGAGCTAAGAGCTTAATGCCAATTGACAGCAAGGGAAAGAGAGAGGGGAAGAAGGGGAAAGGGGGAAGCTGAGAGTCAAAAATGGCACCAAATTCTAAGTCATTCTGAGAAGTTTTCAAGTTTTCACTCCCCAGACAGTCAATTCCAAAGTTCTTGAGTGTAGCCTTGTATTGCTTCTTCTGACCACCATGTGAATGCTTGCCCTGTGTGAGTTCTCCATAAAACAGTCTTTTGGCAAGTTTATGTTTTGCATTCAAACAACATCAAAGTTGCAGAGTTGATTCTGTCCTGCCACTGGACTGTGCTGACTTTAGAGGATATAGGCCTAGCAATTATATCAATGAGTTGTCAAAGGGTATATATTTAAGTAACTTTTTAGACATAGTTTGAAATTGCTTCCCATGATGGCTGGACCAATCGATTCTTAATAAACATAGGGTAGAGGCATATTGATTCATAGCCTGTGTTTGAATTTTTCATCCTAATCTCCCTTCTCTGAAAACTGAATCCAAAAAGAATAGTTGTGATTAAATATAGTATTTTAAGGTTTATGAACTACTTTATACACATGATTTTATTTGATCCTCAGAGGTGGAAGTGACTCACTTGTGATTAAACTAGCAAATAACGGGTGGCTAGGTGGCACAGTGAATAGAGCACCGGCTCTGGAGTCAGGAGGACCTGAGTTCAAATCTGACCTCAGATACTTAACACAAAAACTAGCCTTGTGACGTTGGGCAAGTCACTTAACCCCAATTGCCCTACCTTCCCCCTCCAAAAAGCAAGAAAACAAAACAAAACAAAAAAAAACCCACCTAGCAGATACTCTAATTCTTGATTCTGGGGCCAGTGTTCTTTCCACTGTACCATGATGCCTTTCACATAGGATCATCTATTCAGAGCTGAAAGAAATCTTAAAGGCTATCAGGTTGAACCTTCTCATTTTACAGCAGGGAAACCGAGGCATGAAGCAGTTAATTTTAATTTTTATGTACAAGGTCACACAGCTAGTAATCATTGGATGCCAGATTTGAACCCATCTTTCTGAATTCCAGTGCCCTTTCCCTTATATGACATGGCTTCTTAGATATGTGGCTCATGCATTCACTGACTGCTAATGAAAAAAAGAGCTTTAAATTAAAGGAACCCTTTTGAGATCAGCAATATTAGGATAAACAGTTGGATTGCTTGTTTAACTGAGAATTTGAAAATATTAGAAATACCCAAGAATTTTATCTGGTCATGAGTGAATTTAGGAAAAAAAAAGATTTTTATTTCACATCATTTCAGATGGGTAATTTGACCTTTTAACTCTACTGAAAAGGCTAAAGTACAAATTTAAGCTAATTACATAGTCCTTTTTATAATTCATCAGATTCGAATTTCATGCCTTGAATTCCATTGGTTAGCATTTTGGGGGTTCATTAAATCCCACCCCTTGACTACTTTCTCTCATTTCTACATTTCAATCCCCCCCCACCCCTTCTCATCCTCATATACTTTATAAAAGGAAATCCAAGTAGAACATTTTTAGTTTCTTCCCCAATTGTCTGCATCAGATAGCATGAGGAAAGGTTTCTCCCCAATTTCTAATAGATTTTTAAAAAAGCATTAGTTTGGGGCGGCTAGGTGGTGCAGTGAATAGAGCGCTGGCCCTGGAGTCAGAAGGACCTGAGTTCGGAGCCTGCCTCAGACACTTAATCCACACAAACAAAAACCTAGCCTTGCGACCTTGGGCAAGTTACTTAACCCCAATTGCCCTAAAGGGGTGGCTAGGTGGCACAGTGAGTAAGAGCGCCGGCCTCCGAGTTGGGATGACCTGAGATCAGATCCGGCCTCAGAAAATGAGCACCCACACATAAATAATGACTAGCCCTGTAACCTTGAGCAAGTTACTTAACCCCAA
This sequence comes from Gymnobelideus leadbeateri, assembly GCA_011680675.1. Taxonomy (NCBI): domain Eukaryota; kingdom Metazoa; phylum Chordata; class Mammalia; order Diprotodontia; family Petauridae; genus Gymnobelideus; species Gymnobelideus leadbeateri. The sequence continues at coordinate 132,031 of WOXC01006361.1, forward strand.
TTGCTTTAAAAAGAAAAAAGCATTAGTTTGAGGATTCTAGCCCAGGATATCAATAATAAAAGTCCCATTACCTAATACCTAGTCTGGGTATTAGAATGACAGCTAACCTGGAAGTCCCTTTTGATATACAAGAAGAGACCTTCTTAGATATGCTGATTTTCAGGTGTCAACCTCCCCCACAGTCTTCTAAAAGCAATTTTTGTCTCTGACATTAGCCATCAGTATGACTTCAAATCATGCTTCATATAATTTCTGTGGAAACAAAATTCAGTCATATCTTACAAAAATACTCAAGGACTCTTTTTTGTAAGTATCACTCCCATCTTTCTAAAATCTAAACCAGTAATCCCTCAGACACTTTCGTAGGGTCTGCAAGGTCAAAACTATTTTCACAATAACACTAAGATATTTTCTGGCTACCAATTTATAAAGTATACTTGAACTGTTCCAAAATAATTATCATCTTAGAAATGCAAATTAAAACAACTCTGAGGGACCCTCACATTTATCACATTAGCTAATATGACAGAAAAGGAAAATGACAGATGTTGGAGGAGATGTGGAAAAACTGGAATGCTAATGCACCATTGGTGGAGTTGTGAACTGATCCAACCATTTTGGAAAGCAGTTTGGAACTATGCCAAAAGGATTTTTATAAAACTGTTTATCCTTTGACCCTGCAACACCACTACTAAGTCTGTGTTCCAAAGGGATTTTAAAAAAAGGAAAGTGGTATGTGTGTGTGTGTGTGTGTGTGTGTGTGTGTGTGTGTGTATGTATGTATGTATGTATGTATATATATGTATAGTGGTATATGATTGTGATGGAATACTATTGTGCTATAAGAAATGATGAACAGAGAGCAGAGCCAAGATGATGGAAAAAAGTCAGCACCTCACCTTAGCTCTCCCCAAAACTCCTCCAAAAACCTTTAAATAATGTCATAAGACAATTCTTGGAGTGGTAGAACCCACAAAAGGATAGGGTGAAATAATTTTTCACCTAAAGACAACTTAGAAGGTTGGCAAGAAACGTCTGTCACACTTAGGTGAGAGTAGAGCACAGGCCAGCTCAGGCTGTGCCAGCATAGATCCAGCCTCAGCAAACCAGGAACAGGCTTTGGGAGTCACTGAATCAGCAGGCAACTGCTTCTGGAGCTTTGGGCCCACAGACAGTAAGGGGATCAAACAACTGATCAGAAGGAGATTACAGGTGTCTATTTATTGGCACTGGGGCAAAACTCTGTTGCTTTGCCCATATTCAAATCTGAGTTGCAGTCCCTGGGTGAGCAGAATCACTAGCACAGCAGAGCTTGTGACCACAGTGGAGCAAGGACCCTCCTCACAGTTCTAGGGCAGAAAAGAGTGCTTCTGGTTACTCACAGACCAGAGCACAGTCCATGAGAGTAGTGAATGCACTTCTCCTTAAATCATACCACCTTCGAAGAACTGAAAACTTACAGGTCCCTAGAAATATCTCTGAAAACAGCTACACAACCCCCCTAAAGCTTGGGACAGTGTGCCCCCCACACACCCAGGAAGCAGAGCCCCCCTTTAACGAAGAATTAAAAATCAAGAAATAGCCTGGGAAAATGAATAACAGCAGAAAAAGTTCTGACCATAGAACCATAGTTACTACGGTGACAAGGAAGATCCAAACACACACTCAGAAGATAAAGTCAAAGCTACTATGTCCAAAGCCTCCAAGAAAAACATGAATTGATCTTAGGCCATGGAAGAGCTCAAAAACAATTTTGAAAACCCGGGTGACACAGCTGTTTCAGGTCTGGCACTCTATCCACTGTGCCATCTAGCTGCTCATTCATGACTGCATTTGGAGTTTTCTTGGGAAACATACTAGAGTAGTTTGCCATTTCCTTCTTCAGCTAATGTAAAGCCAATCATTAGCAGCTCTTCTGAGAACTGCTTCTGTGAATAACTTTAAGGATCTAATAGTGAACTCTATTTATTCAGTAATAAACTAAAGCATAACATTCAAGAAACTAAAGAGCAACATTCACAACAACATAATAGAACTTATTACTAAGGTACATTACATAGTCTTAAACAAAACATATCCTTCACTAAATTACAATCTCCTTGGAAATTATAGAGTACCCAAGTAAAGTCTTCTTTCATCTTGACTTCAAGAATAATTTCCAATCATTCTTAAGCCAATCATCCTTGATGGGTAACATAAAGTAGGAACACCACCCATCCCTAGGTCACAGTAAGTCACAATCTCATCAGTCAATACAGGGAACCCAAGCAAAGTCTTCTTTCATCTTAACTCACTCCCCAAACCCAGGGCATCTCTTCCATGGGCTGACCATTCCCAGTTCTTGCCTGGACTCAGACATAGGTAGCTCTAGGCTACTGTTTCATACCTCACCTTACTGCTCCACTCCAAGCTCTTCAAAATTTCTGTTTCTAGTAAGATAAAGCTTAACAGAGCTACAACAATATTTACATACGTTGCTGGCATTATCATTTCAATTCACTTTTTGTCTGACAAAGTAACATAAATCAACAGACAAGACTTCTGTCTGTGAAATCAAATACAAATGAACAGTAAAGTCCCAGGACTCCTGTAACAGCAATAAAGTCCTCTTTAAGGACTCCTGTGATTTTGTCTGACAGACCAACGGACAGAGTGCTACAGAGGGCTGAAATCACAAGCATTCTCCCTCTCAGTTCTGCTTGGTCCTGTCTCTCCTTGAGCTTTTCTCTGTTCTATCCTCCCTATTTAGTTCTTTTGGCAAGCTCTTCCCACAGTGGGCTCCATGTGATGATGTTAGGCCTATTAAGGGCAACCTAATATATACTATTTCCAATAAAGACTTTTGATACAATCAAAGGCAAGGCTCAAAGGCACTTGAGTGGCTGAAACAAGCAGCAAAGTACCACTTTGCTTGCCATTTCAGCTAATTTTAGATTAAGAACTGAGGCAAACAGGGTAAAGTGACCTGTCCAGAGTCACACAGTCAGTAAGTGTTTGAGGCCAGATTTGAACACAGGAAGACTTTATTTCTGACTTCAGGTCCAGCATTCTATCCACTGTTATCATTTAGTCATACACAATACTGCATGATGAATGAATTAATGAAATAAAAAACCCAAGAATGAAAGGTCATTACCACTTTGGACAATGGGGGAAGGGAAGAAATCAGGGAACGCTCCAGGAAAGAGGTTTCTTTTGAGTTGGAATTCAAAAGATGGTAGTTCTTATAGCTTTAATTATCTATAAACAAAGGAACCCTAAATCTATAGATCTAGCCCCAGTCACTTCTGAGTTCCAGATGCATATTAGACATCTCACACTGGATGTGCTTTTATATATCTCAAATTCAGTAAATCCAAAACAGAACCCTTTATCTTTCCCCAACCTTCTCCTACATCAACATTTCCCTATTTTTATACTACAATCCTTCCAGACACCCAGGTTCCCAATATTGGCATTATTCTTGACTCCTCTTTCACTCCGATTATCCTGACAAATCTTACCATTTCTGCCCCTAATATCTCAACTTCTCTCTACTCATATGGGCACCACTCTAGTTCAGGCCCTCATCACAATCACTTCAACGACTGCACAAACCTTATTGGTTTTTGCTGCTTTCTTCCTCCCCTCTCCAATCCATCTTCCACAAAGCTGCCTGTTTCACCAACACAATATTCACAGTGCTGATGGTGACTGTGAATATGCTGGCATAGTGCTCAATTGCAAAATATAACAGACTTTCCAATATAGAAGACAGAAGGATTCAGACGCCAGAAAACTAAATCCTAACACCAGAAAGTCAGATCCATCACAGTAGCAAAGAAGTTAATAAGCCATAACACAGCAGAGAGCCAAACCGTCCTTTAGCCTTCCCACAAACCAACACTCACAAGCCTAGCTCTCTACCTGGGTGCATCCTCTTCTCCCTCCATCTCTAACTGCTCTGACTCCTGGTTTCCTGTGGGCTCTGTTCCACCCTTCAGCAAACTCCTCCCACCACAGGCTCCATGTGATTACATTCAGTCTATTAAGGGGCAGGCAAGATCTTCAAATTACCATTACCATTACACTGCCAAAATGGTTTTCCTAAACTTCAGGTTTTATATCACTCCCCTCTAGAAATTTCCCTATTCGATAAACTCCAATGGTTCTCTACTCTCTTTATGATCAGGCATAAGCTTTTTAGTTTTTAAAGATCTATACAATTTGACCTCGACTGTCCTTTACAACTTTATCATATATTACTCTCCATCTAGCCAAACTAGCCTTCTCTCTATTCTTCATAGGACACTATCTCCACTCTGTGCCTTTGTAGTTTTTCTTTCCTATAGCTGAAATACTCACCTTCATCCTCCCCACTTTCACTTTCTAGAGCCCTGTTTTCTTCAAATCTTTTCTTGTTATATCTTCCACACAAGGCCTTTCCTGATCCTCCCAGACCTGTTTCCTCTCTCCTCTAATTTTCCTGGTTTGTGGAGGGAATTCTGATTTTTATAATAGATATGTGTAATGAATGTACTAACAGATAAGATTTTTCAGAATTGCCTTTTCCAGCTTGTGAGTCAGACTCAAGTAGCTTGAACTGATCAATCAAACTTTGACAAGGCTCACAATCCCTGGTATACTTCTGCCTACATATCTGAAGTGAAGCAAACCAAAGGCTGTAGAAACTGTTCCCATCACGGAATTCTGGTCCTGTTAGCCACTAAGTAACAAACCCCATGGATTTGAGTAAGAATTGTTATATCGTATTTGTAGGTTTGTGGATGGGAAACTACTCTGGCCCTAGGAAGGATTGTTTGTAGTCCACCTTCCCTCCTCCCTTCCCGTTTGTGATTTATGTATATAATCTCTGTCTACACTTCAGCAAGGTGGAATTCTGATCAGGAGAATTCCTGATTTTCAAATATGTTCCTCATAATTAAACTAATTAATTAAATGGCTACCTGATTACTGACACTGTTTTTAGCCTGCTGTTTCATCATTCTCAGTTTAGAGACTAGCTCAATAAAATCTTGTTAATCTTTTGTATATATGTGTGCATTGTGTTCCCTGATGGTATATAATTTCCTTAAAGGCAGAGATTATTTCATCCAGTGTTGGTCAAAGAATAGGTGCTGAATGGGCTAGTTTACTAGAGTAAGAAAAAAATAATGGAACATTGGTCTTTTTTTTTTTTTTAACTTTCTACTTCTCTGTCTAGACAACAGCACTATACTAGAGAAAGGATAATGTTACTTATCAGATTATACTTTAGACAAATACTTTCTTTCCATTACCTTTGGACCTATATGGAAGGAAGCCATCAGCATCAGTGGACTTCCAGTCTTGATAGCCTATGGTTTGAATACCTGTCTGAGGGGTGTCAAAGAACCCCTTGTAGGAGAACACCCTGGTCATTATCATCAGGGCTATTAATTACTAGCCCTATCAGTATTTATAAACATGTCAGATCTTTTTTTAAAGCTCTCAGAGTTTCTCTGGGAAAAGCAGAGTAAAGATGAAACACCATCTCATTTCATGTGTCTGCATCAGGATATAGTGGAAATAGTATTGGGTTTGAAGTTAGAAGACCTGAAACCTAATCTTAGCACTGGCAAAACTTGCTGTGTTTTCTTAGGTAAATAATAAATCTCTCTGGTTCCCCTTTATCAAATGAGCGGGTTGGTATAGATGATATTCTAAGGTTCCTTCCAGTTCTATATCTGCAATATTCTATAGAAACATTGAAACATTCATTTTATACAGTCAGTAGACTGAAGGCATGCAGAAAATCTGTCATATACTAAAGAGGCCCTAAAAATCATTTTAAAAATTGGTTACAGCAGACACATTTAAATGCAAACTACCAAGTAGTGTGTATGCATATCATTTCTGGTGATCTGAGTCAAAATTTAACTAAAGAGGGGAATGGTGAATTTGAGGTTAAAGCTCCATCACAATTACCATGTGAAAAGTATTGTCCCAAATAGCTCCATTTCCAAGTTTAAAGTGAGCAGATAAATTTAATAGTATGGGAACTCTGCTCTAGGTTTCCTGGCCACTTAAGAACCAAAGCAAACTGGGAAAGAAGGTGATGGAGGAGAAACACTGGGCTTGGAACCAAACAACATGATGGTGTGGGTCTGTGTGACTTTGGGAGATATTTCACTTCTTGTATTTGTTGTCCTAATCTGTAAAGTAAGATAGGTTAAAGTCCCTTCTACTTCTGATAGTATTTCAGACTATTTTTTTCTTTGATATTTCTGTTTTTGAACAGTGGCAATATGGTTACAGAAATAGAAGAAAATTTCATCTCTTCTTGCAAGAAAAGAATCTTGAAGGTCAGCCAGGGTTCAAAATGTTGAGAGACAGTTACTCACTTTCACCCTAAATAGTTTGTTACAAACAAGTTTTTACAGCAACACATAAGAAAAATCGCTTCCAAAGTCAACAAGATTTTTTTTGAAAATAGATTTAATTTTATTCAAGTTAGGAATGTTCTCTTTCCCTCCCAACCACTCTTTCAACATCCCTCCCATCTCATAAACAAATCCACATCCACTCCCACATATGTCAATGCCCATTCTTACAAAATGCAAAACAGAGCTGCTGGGAAGAGATAGAAAAAGTTGAGAGAGAGAGAGAGAGAGAGAGAGAGAGAGAGAGAGAGAGAGAGAGAGTCCATTTTAACAAAGAGAATGAGAGTAAAAATCAATCAAACACACAAAAATAGTGGCTCCAAGGGAACTCAATTTTGTTTCCTGACACTAAGAACACTAACTCACACTTATTCTATCCACCAGCTGTGAAAAAAGAACAGAAATTAAATGAATCAGATTTTGTGCATTGAGAAATGAGAAACTAAAACAACAAAAATAACCCACCTCAATGCACACTCACTCTAACCCAGTGTCACAAGCTAAAAAAGTATGCTTCATCAGAAGGCAATATTCATGTTAGGGTTTATATGCATCTAGGGCCAGTGATTACGGCATATTTTTGTCTTGATTATAGGAGATGAATCTTGATGGGCGCACAGGCCTACTTGACCATCTTACGAATCATGTAGTTGAGGATTCCCCCATTGTGGAAATAAGTGAGCTCTACATCTGTGTCAAGCCTCATGATGGCCTGGAAGGTCTTTCCTGTATCCAGCTATGAGAATCAAAGAAGAGAAGGGTCATTCAAAGAAGTAAAACTGAAAAAACAAACAAATGTATTTATTAAGCATCAAAATAAAAAAATAAAATTAACATGACCTTATTAAGCACCTATGGTATGCCACACTATACTGAGGATATAGATAAAAATGAGAATAGTCCCTCACCTCAAGGAACTCATATGCTACTAAGGAGATACAATATGTATACAGATAAGTAAAAAACTATCTAAACATAAAATAAACACATAGCTATTGATGGGAGTAAGGAGAAGCCTAACTCTAGGAGGGTCACAGATTCTAAGGGGCAAAAGTGAGAAAAAAGAACATGTCAGAGATGGTGGGGTGGAGTGTTATACATAAGAAGCAGCAAGCAGGACAGTCTGTCTGGAGCAGAACATGAGAGGAAATAAAGCAGAACATGAGAGGAAATAAAGTGTAATCAGCTTAGAAAGATAGGTTGGAGCTGACTGAATTGTGAAGAAGGGCTTAAGAGTCAAACAGTGACAATGAGGACCAAGTGATGGTTCTTGAGCAGGGGAGTGAGATAGTCCACAAGCTTTTATTAAGTGATTACTGAGTACTCTGTAATCACTCTAAGTGATTACTGAGTCTCTGCAAGGTCCTGGGGATACAGAGAAGGGTAAAAGATAGTCTCTGGCCTCAAGAAGCTCATGGTCTAGTGGTTAGCCCTGGGCTTGAAGAATACCCCTTCAGCAGCTATATGGAGCAAAGGCTAAATGTGAAGCTTTATTTTTCTGATAACATTGATGGAGGTTCCACTTACACCATTCTACGGGACAGATAACCATGGCTTAGACAAAGTAGTTGCCTCTATATTGCCTCAGTGGGAGTGGGCACTGTGAATCAGATTAAATTTAAACTCCCTTTTTCTGAGTCTGAGACAAAAGAACAGAAAGGAGAATCTCAAAGAGTGCTTATTCAGGGTAATATCTGTTGAGAAAATCATGGATAAGGACTCAGCCAACCCTCACTAGGGAGCTTCTCTGCATGACATAAATTGCCATTTTCAGAAGAGTTGCCAGAAAGATTTCTTCACAAATATTTCACAGTCCTCAATGACCTTGCCTTGAATAAGGCAAATCAATAATGGGCTCTATATGTCTTCAAAGCAAAAAAAAAATCTGACTAATGGAATCAAAGAAGCTAGAGAATATGTCTGCTGTTCAAAGTATAGCTTTCCTGTGAACAAACATTGTCATTTGTTTAAAAGCACACTTTAGTGGAATGGAGTGAAAAGCTTAGTTTGCCTTTAATTAGCAGCAATAGGTATCCATCTAGCAGTCACTGTGGACCCTGCAAAATTTTTTAAATCAATTTCCCTGAGAAATGGTACACAGGAACCACAAAGAAGGCATATAAAAACAGTCAAAGAAAAATCAGGCAATGGACTTAACTAGAATTGATAATGGATCTCAAAAGAACTAAATAAATATTCTTTTTTCTTGAAAACCCTTTTAGTTGGGTTTTCATGGTAAGTGGTATTGAGGAGCAAACTTAGAATATATGGCCTATGAGAAAGAAACATTCTCTTGGCCTGATGAGACAAGAAGCCATACTGGGAACAGTTAACAGTGGGATGGGTGAAATGAATTTGTGTGAGGGGAATCCAAAACCATTTCATAAGGTTAGCACAAAATCCAAGGTATACTACAGGAATAAATTACAAAATCAATAGGTGGTCACATATATCAAATATATAAAGAAATTTATAAAATCTGTAAGAATATGAGTCAATTGACAAATGATCAAAGAATATGAACAGGCAGCTGTTAGATAAAAAAATCAAAACAATTTATAGTCACATGAAAAAATGCTCTAAATCATTATTGATGAGAGAAATCAAAACTACCTTGAAATATTATTTTATACCTTTCAGTTAGGCTAAAATGATTGAAGGGGAAAGCAATAAATGTTGGACGGGATGTGGAAAAACTGGGACATTAATTCATTGTTGGTGAAATTGTGAGTTGATCCAACCATTTTGGAGAGCAATCTAGAATTATGCCCAGAGTTATTAAACTGCCTGTACCCTTTGACCTAGCAATAACGCTATAGGTTTATTTCTAAAGATGACTTTAAAAAGTAAAAGAACCTATATATTCTAAAAATGTTCAAAACAGCTCTCTTTGTGGTTGCAAAGAACTGGAATTTTGAGGATGCCTGTCAATTGGGGAATGGCTGAATAAGTTGTGGTATACAATTTTGATGGAATACTACTGTGCTATAAGAAAACATGAGCTTGACGATCTTAGAAAAACACAAAATAGTGAAGAGCAAAATGAGAAAGCCAAGAGAACATCGTATATGGTAAATAGCAATACTGTTTTAAGAACTGAATGAATAAGTTAGTGTGACTATCATAAATACCCAAATTAACTACAAAGGATATGCAAAGGAAGATGCTATCTGTATCAAGGGAAAGAATTGATAAATAGAAGTATGTAAGAATGATTTTAGATATATTCACATTTGTGTCTAATAGCAGCCATCTATAGGGCAAGAGGAAAGAGGAAGGAAAAAAAGGAATTTACATAACTTTATATTTAAAAGGAATAGTGAATTGTACATAATAGATTTTCAGTTTCATGTGCATTTTAAAAATTATATTATGCTATAAAAATGTTTTATTCCATAAAATAAAAATAAATAAAAAGAAACAAAAAATCAATAGGTATTAGCTCGACCTATAATGTAATATAGGCAGAACAAGAAAAAAACGGATTTCAGTAATGTATCTATGACAACTCAAAATCCTTGACATAGTTTTAGTTTCTGAGCCCTAAGATTGATATGCTACAACTCTCTTCTGAAAGGAAGACTGATCATAATCTGGAGAACACACTATATTCAATATGAGCCAAGATAGTTCAGTTTACCTGAATCTGGATATTCATTCGTGGCTTGAGGTTTTCTGGAATGATAATAGTGTAACGTTCCTGCCCTGTGAGTCCAAGCATGCTAGCATTCTCCCCAGGGAGATATTCCAAAGGGATGACTCCCATCCCTACGAGGTTGCTGCGGTGAATTCGTTCATAACTCTCAGCTAGAACAGCTTTGATTCCCTGATGAGGAGAGAAAAAAGTCTCATATTTTATTTTTCCCCTCATCAAATATACAAGGACACAGAGAGCTTCTTATATGAAGCAAACACCTCTTTAAAATCATTGTAACTTTCTTTAAAAACTTTTTTTAATTGATTCCTTTTTCTTTTAAGCAACTTCATTTTTTTTGTGGGGGGGGGCAGAAGGGAAGCAATTGGAAGCAACTTGCCCAAGGTGACACAGCTAGTATCACTGGATTTGAATTCAGGTCTTTTTAACTCTAGGACCAGTGCTCCATCCATTGTAGCACCTAGATACCCCTCATTATAACTTTCCTAGCTTTATTCTTTATATGTAAGTGTGTGAAACCATTTCTGACTTTAGGCCTTCCTGACTCCCGACCTAACACTTTATCCACTGTGCCATGTACAAGTCAGATAGGACTTAAACCCCGAGCTTCTTGCCTCTAACATCGGTTTTCTACCCATTACATCATATTGCTTCTTTAAAGGAAAAACTTGACTACTCAAAGTCCTGGGGAAACTGATTTTTTAAGCAAATATTTCAGCTCACCAACAGTTTGTAAAACTTTCACTTTTTAAATGTCTTACTAATGGAACCTATTTTATAATGTCTTATACCCCTTGTCTCTTCATGTTAGCTTGTATTAGCCAATATAGATTAGCTGCTTTGTGGCTAGATTTCAGGATTTCATTAGAATCCTTTGATAAGCAGAATTTTACAAAGACTAGGATTAAAGGTAATTTGAAAAATGTACCCTTAAAGATAATTCACAAGCCAGAAAACTCATCCTGTGCCAAGATAAATACTTAACACATTTCTTTTTTCCTTCTAGGCATCTGTACATGAAAGGAATGTGGCTTGTGTAATTCCTTATATTCTGGCCAGGGGATATGCTGCCCATGACATTTATTAAAATTCAATAAGCATTTATTTGTTATGCACTTTCTTTGTGCTGGTGATACAAAAACAAAAATTTAAACTGTTTCTGCCCCCAGGGAGCTTATATGTTACAAGGAATGGGGGGGAAAGGAAACAACTCTATCTATCTATAATATACACATATATTTTAAGATCTTTTCATAAGCAGAATTTTACAAACATCAGGTTTAAGGGTAAACTATTTATCAGATATAGGGTTTGCATATATCACACACATATGTTACATAAACGATATAAAAACAATTTTGGCTAGAGGTAGAGTGGCGGGGTGGGGGCAGTGGGGTGCTAAAACATTAAGAGGATCAGGAAGGGCCTCATATAATTTATTGTTCTTGAGTTGAACCTTGAAGGAACCTAGGTATTCCAAGAGATGGAGCTGATAAGAGAGAACATTCTAGGTATGGAGACAGACTACCTAAAGGAATAGAAGGAGATGAATGTTATACACAAAGCACAGTAAGGAGGCTGGTCTGGTTATAGTACATGAGAAAGGGATTAATATGAAATAAATTTGGAAATAATGAAAGTGAACAACATTTTTATAGTGCTTAAAGTTTGCAAAGTACTTTGTCTATATTGTCTCTCTTGATGTTCATAACAACTGAATGAGGTAGGTGCTATATCATCCTTATTTTACAGAGGAGGAAGTAATGGAAGTGAAGTTACTTGACTTGCCCAGGGTCACAAGGTCAGAGCTGCCAGACCATGAAGGGCTTTAAGTGACAAAGAGAGAAGCTTATATTTTATCCTAAAATCATTAGGGAAGCTTCTTCAATAGGGCAGTGATATACTTCAATTAAAAAAACGTCAGGCTTTTACTTTTTAAACTTGATTGTCTGAATCCGCCATTTTGTGAAGTCTTAGTCTTCAAAGGTGTGTAGAAGAAGACCATGCCTGCCATGATTGTTTGAAGGCAGCTGCTACCAAAATAGTTGGCTCATTCTCCTCTGCATGACTTACCAGCAGAAAAGGGCCCTTGGCTGCCCAGTCTCGGGAACTCCCAGATCCATACTCTTTTCCAGCCAGTACTATCAGAGGGATACCTGCCTTCTGGTAGCGATCAGCAGCATCAAACACATCAAGCTAAAAGAGAAACAGAAAAATGTTTCTGAAAAACATTATTCAGGGCAGAGTACATACACTCACTTTCAAGGAACCCTCCTGAAGATGGTATACACGAGAGGCCTGTTACTATGGTCAGGTAAGACCTGAGGCATTTATGTGTATGGACACGGACATGGATATGGATAAGTAGAAAAGCAGAGTCCCCTTTCTATTGACCTAACCCAAATAGGAGTTTGGCAGAAATTCTCAAGCATACCTTTTGTGGACACATAAATAAACATAAAGTAGTCAAAAATGTTTTGAAATTATAAAAAGCATATTTCCTTTTAGTTTTACATATCAACTATATAATTAAGACTAGGGGCAGGGGAAAAATACTGACATTCAGGTGTGAATGACAGAAAAAAGATTCAAATACAATTCTTAAGGAGAACATGAAATATTCTGTTTTGAGATTACACAAATGAGCCAGATTTAATCTGTGGTGACTAAACAATGAAGCAATTATTCTTATTGGCTTTGAAATCCACAAAATAAAATCCCTTAAGAGACAGACTGTGCTTTATAAGAAAGAAATTAAATGAAAATGTTAGTCCAAGGTATCAATTTAGCTTTTTCACATCAGCATTTTGGGAGACAGATAGTCTGTGGTGACCTCATGCCTCATTATAGTAGTTTAGGTATAATGCTATTTTCAGATGGAAAGAGAAAATTATTGCACGAATTATAGAAACATTATTATTTACTGACTGCCAAAAAGATGATCCTATGGTCAAATAAAGCCTGAATCTTTCCAAAGTCTATTTGGAATAATAATGAAAAACAATCTCCTTAACACTTTCAAAGAAGTCTTTATGACCTCCTGGGAACATTAAGATGACATACATATTACTTACAAATAATGACATCCCACACATGTTAAATGATTTTAAATTTTTAAAAGCACTTCCATAATCTTTCTCCTTTGCTTAATTTCTCAGAACAATCTTCATTGAGAGATATGGAATTATTTATTCATTCATTCATTCACTCACTCACAATCTAGTGTTACTACCAGCCCCTTTCATGCATTCTTCATTCCAACCAAACTGAACTACTCTTAGACCCTTAGCCCACAGAATTCAGTAGGCATATGCTTAATAAATGTTTTATAAATAACTGATGTCTCTATATCTGGGATACTTTGTGTAACTCAGGTCATCACACTGAAAGAAAATAATGGTTCTGAAAATGAAAGATGAGAAACATCTGTTCTTGCAAAGAACTGAGAACAGAAGTTCCTATCAGTTGGGGAATGGCTGAACAAATGATAGTAAAGGTAGTCAACTGAATTGACTAGAGAACTCTGATCATCACAATGACTAAAATCAATTCCAGAGGACTGATGATGATAACAAGTATATTTCTTCTCTTAAAACAAGTGACCTGGCTCTCAAACATATTTATAATTTATGTTATTTATAGTTTTAATGCATCTCTAATTATTCACTGAAGTGTTGTAATCAATAAAGTTCTGGACTTGGATTCAGGGAAACCTGAATTCAAATCCAGCCTTGTCCGCTTATTAGTTGTGTGATGCTGGACAAATTATTTGACCATTTTCTTATTTGTTCAGCCATTCCCCAATTAATAGGAACCTCTGTTCCCAGTTCTTTACAAGAACTGATGTTTCTCATCTTTCATTTCCAGAACCATTATTTTTTTTCAGTGTGATGACCTGAGTTGTACAAAGCATCCCAAATATAGAGACATCAATTATCTTTTTACTCATCTGTAAAATGCGGATAATAATGGGACCTACAAATTAGGACTGTTGTGAGGATCAAATGAGATACTTTAAATGTGCTTTGGAAACCTTAAAGTACTATATAAATGCTATCTAGCTAAACTATAAAAGATATGGCAACACTTCATTGATATTTCATTTGAATGACTATACACATGAGAACATGATATGAAATATTTGTAAAGCAATATAATTGTAAGTCAAATTTGAGTGTCTCTGAATTAGTTATAAAATTCTATTGCCAGTTTGCTTTTTAGGTCAAATTAATTTAAAGTAATTAAGCTTTCAAAACAAGAGGATTAAGCTAAGTAATCATCTTCACTTGTGACATGTATAAGTTATGGGTTAATAATAATAACAATAATGATAGCTAGCATTTCTATAGCACCTACTATGTGCCAGGCACCATGTTAAGCACTTGACAAACAGTTTCTCAATTGTTCCTCACAACAACCCTGGGTGATAGGTGGTCTTATTATTCCCATTTGGCAGGTGAGGAAACTGAGACAAACAGAGGTTAAGTGAGTTGCCTAGCATCACACAGCCAATAAGAATAATAATTATGACTGCAATCTAATCCATACTTGGTCTTGCCAGACATGGTTCATCAATAAGTTTATTCTCATTTCCTCTCATGTGACCTTCCCCGAAAAAGAGAAAAGAACAGTTTCAAGTTAATTATAGTTATTCACTGAGCTCCCATTGCACTAACTAAGCTGTTATTTGACTACATAGGCATCCTGCCCTGGAGGATCTAATCCCAAGTCTATTATTAACTTTCTGAGGGACCTTTATTTCAGCTTTTTTTTTTAAACCATAGATGCTGTGTGTCAAAATAGTATCTCATTTTGTTCTCTCCTGACAACCTGCCCTCCCTTCTAGTGAGTGTAGTAAGTTTATAAAGAGCCAACATATAGTAGCAATAGCAAAAAATAAGATTGCAAAGAGGAATGTGTAAAGTATGTACAAATCATGCCAAAGATCAGAGGAGCATAATTTACAAGTTGTATCATATATTAATAAAAAATCACATGCTCTTAATATGTACTGAGTCAGGGGAAATCATGTGGAATTTGCTGTCAGGACCTTTTGGTGTAAAGCTCAGAAAAATTCTAGATATCTCTTTAAGACCATCAGAACACCAAATGGTGCTGCTAATTTTGAGATGATGTGCACATATTAACTTTTAAAGTTTTATTAACAACTCTGAAATAATTTTTATTGAGCTAACTCCAAGGTAGCACAGATAAGAGGTAGTCTGTTCCTCTCCAAAACCCTATAAAATGGGACTTCAAAATCCTTCCCCACCAAGCACTCTTCATCTCCACGGAGTCCATGCTGCTGAATGCTCCCAGCTTTAATCAATGGCTATGTGAGTGATCCTCTCTTCACCTCCCCATCCTCTCTCATGCTGTCTGCCTTCCTTCACTACCCCAAACCAATCACCATGTCATATGCCTCTGTATTCTTTCTCACCATTTGTCTTTGTACTTGCTGTGTTGTTTGCCCCTATACCTCCCATTCCTATTTAATGTGTGAGTGTAGAGGAGTCAAGATGGCGGAGTTGCAACAGGACTTCCACAGGGCTCCAGCTTCCACCTCCTGCAATTCATGTAAAAAATTACTCTAGACAAACTTTGGAGCCACAGAACCCTCAAAATGACAGAGAGTAGCTAAACTCCTGCTGAAGACAGCCCAGGAGGATGGCAGGAAGGAGCCAGCTCAGGGCTGTGGGAGCTGAGCCCAGCCCCTGCCAGCCAGTCTCAGGCTGGAGGGACTTCACATCATTAGCAGCTGTGGTGGTTTCCAGAATAATCAACCCATAATTGCCAAGGACAAAGTGAGAGGTCAGTGTAGACTTTGCGGGAACAGGGAATTTGGGAGTGTGATTTGGTCTTTGTCCCCTGGGAAAGAAGCAGCTGAGGCTCCATGGGTGAGCAGCTGCCCACTATATGGCTGCTTCAGGGCTCTTGGCCTGCAGATTGTAGGGGGACCAAGCAACCAGTCTGTGGGGTAATCACTGTTGCTTTCACCTGCTTGGATCTGGATCACTGTCCTGTGTGGAGGTCTGGGGTGTGTGAACAGTTTGCCAGAGAGCTTGTGGAGGCTTCAGAGGGGGCATCCAAATAAGAGCTCCAGCAGCTGAGAAAACCCCAGTGACTGAGATAAAGCTCTCCTTCCTGGTAGTAGAGTTCTACTACGGCAAAAGGCTCAAAAGTCAAGGAATTGAGTGGCAACATGAGCAAGCAAAGGAAGCAAAGCAAACAAGAGCAATCCAACATTAGACTCCTATTTTGGGGACAAAAGGGATTAAAGCATGGAACAGGAAGAAGACAGCAAAGTCAGAACTCCTGCACCAAAAACTTTCAAGAAAAATACAAGCTGGATACAGGCCATAGAGAAGTGGAGAAAAAATTGGGAGGAGAAATTAGAACAATGGAAGAAAATTATGAAATGAGAGCCAACAACCTGACTGAAGAAAATAACACCTTAAAATAGACTAACCCAGATGGCAAAAGAGGCTCAAAAAGGCAATGAGGAGAAGGCGAATTTGCCAGATGGAAAAAGAATCTCAAAAGCTCACTGAAGAGAATCATTCCTTCAGAATTAGATTGGAAGCTAGTGACTTTAGGAGGAATCAAGATAACTATTAAACAGATCCAAACAAATGAGAAAATAGAAGGCAATGTAAAATATCTTATTAGAAAAACCACTGACCTGGAAAATAGAACCAGAAGAGATAATTTAAAAATTATTGGACTACCTGAAAGCCATGATCAAAAAAAGAATCTAGAAATCATCCTTCAAGAAATTCTCAAGGAAAACTGTCCTGATGTTTTAGAACCAGAGGGCAAAATAGAGGTTGTAAGACTCCACAGATCACCTCCTGAAAAAGATCCCCAAAAGAAAACTCCTAGGAATATTATAGCCACGTTCTAGAGCTCCCAGATCAAGGAGAAAATATTATAATCATCCAGGAAGAAACAACTTGAATATTGGGGAAATATAATCAGGATAACACAGGATCTAGCAGCTTTTACACTGAGGGATCAAAGGGCTTGGAATATGATATTCTGGAGGTGAAAGGAGCTGGGATTAAAACCAAGAATCACCTACCCAGCAAAACTGAGTATCATATTTCAGGGGAAAATATGGTCATTCAGTGGAATAGAGGACTTTCAAGCATTCTTGATGAAAAAACCAAAGTTGAATAGAAAATTTGACATTCAGATACAAGAAGCAAGAGAAGCATGAGAAGGTAAACAGGGAAAAGAAATCGTAAGGAACTTATCAAAGTTGAACTATTTACATTCCTACATGGAAAAATGATCATTGTAACTTATGAAACTTTTCTCTGTATGAGAAGTTGAAGGGAATAGAAATGTGTGTGTATGTATATATATATATGTATGTATGTATATATATGTATGTATGTATATGTGTATATATATACACACACATATATATAAAATATATGTATGCATACATATATATCTATATAGGACAGTATATGGGTATATGAATACATATACAGTGGCATAATCACTCTTGCTTTAACCTGCTTGGATCTGGATCACTGTCCTGTGTGGAGGTCCTGGGACCAATTTAATAGGAAGGGATGATACTTAAAAGGTGAAATTAAGAGTTGAGAGAGGAATATAATGAGAGGAGATGGGCAGAGACAGAATGGGGTAAATTATCTCATATAGAAGAGGCAAGGGAAAACTGTTACAATGGAGGGGAAGAACAGGAAGGCAAAAGGGGATGACTCAACCTTATTCTCATTGAATTTGGCTTAGGGAGGGAATGACATACACACTAAAAAGGGTATCTCACCCTACAGGAGAGTAGAGGGGAAGTGGATGAGAAGGGGGATAATGGAAGGGAGGGCAGGCTGGGGCATAGGATAGTTGGAAGCACCCACTTTTGAAAAGGGACAGGATCAAAGCAGAGAATAGAAGAAGTGGGGGGCAGATAGGATGGAGGGAAATATAGTCAGTCTTTCACAATATATCCGTTATGGAAATGTTTTGCAAAGCTACACAGGTACAACCTATATTGAATTGTTTATCTTCCCAGTAAGGGTGAGTGATGAGGGAGGAAGGGAAAGAATCTAGAATTCAAACTTTTAAAATCAAATGTTTAAAAAAAAGATATATATATATATTTAACTTTTTCATGTCTTATGAATCCCTTTGATAGTCTGGTGAAAGTAATTGACTACTTCTTAGAATGTAGAAAATAAAATACATAGAATTGCAAGGTCTCTCATATATATATATGTGTGTGTGTGTGTGTGTGTGTGTGTGTGTGTGTGTGTGTGTACATAATTATTATTAAAAAAAGTAAAGTGTGATTGTAATATCACTTCCCACTCACACTGTAGTCTTTAACAGCAAGTACCCAAAGAACTAGGTGTGCCTACCACATTTCATAATTCCATAAATTATCGACTCATGTGGCCATCTAGCCTGACATCTCAGAGGAAGGCTGAAAAGTCAACAAATTCAACAAACACACACTTATGAAGTACTAACTCTATATAAAGCATTGATTTCACCTCTAGGAAGAAGATAAAACCAATCTGCAGAGCTCACAATAAGAACAGAGTCAGGAAGACCTTGCAATTCTATGTATTTTATTTTCTACATTCTAAGAAGTAGTCAATTACTTTCACTAGACTATCAAAGGGATTCATAACACATAAAAAAGTTAAGAACCTCTGCTCTAAGAGTATAACAGTCAGAGTTGATGCTGACCACATTGGTAGATGGAATTTCTTCATTTAGGTGAGTCCTATATTAATGAAAGCATAAATCTAAAGCATAAATCCTATTCCACACTCAAGCTCTTGTCCACTGCATCACTGTGGTATGGAAATGAGCCTGAGGTCTTAAGAGCCTAGTAGAACACAGTTATTAGACTGTTTTCTACTTGGAACACCTTAAAAAGCTGCTTGGATCTGGATCACTGTCCTGTGTGGAGGTCCTGGGACCAATTTAATAGGAAGGGATGATACTTAAAAGGTGTCTATAACAGACTGTACCCACCACTCTTTGGGTCAGCCTAAGTATCACCACTTGGATGGCCACCAGCTTTTGGTCATAAATGGTGAAAAAGTAAAGAATGGCCCATGGTTCCATCTGGACATCTCCCTTCTGTTTATACATCAATAATTGCAAAATGAAAGAGGAGGATGCTAAGAATCACATCATTAATTTAAATATTAGTCCTCTTATATCAATGACAAAAAAATAAAGATTCATATGCTATGGGAGGAATGGCCATTGACATTCTTGCTCTGACAGTGATACAGTCATTCAGTCACGTCTAACTCTTCATGACCCTGTGAACAATGGCACACCAATAATATCCAACTGGTTTTCTTGGCAAAGATAATGGAATGACTTGCAACTTCCTTCTCCATTGGATTAAGGCAAACAGAGGTTAACTGACGTGCCCCGGGTTACACAGCTAGTAAGTGTTTAAGACCAAATTTGAACTCAGGCCTTCCTGACTTCAGGTCCAGTGCTCTATCCATTGAGTCAACTAGCTTCAACCTTTAAATGAAACTAGAAGGCATTTTAAAAGTTTACAATTCAAAAGAAAGAAGGTTCACAAATTCTCTTTGGAGGAGTGATTCCTCTAGGGATGCAGTGTGGTGCAGCAGCAAGAGCATTGTCTGTGGAGGCAGAGGACCTGGGTTCAAGTCCTAGCTTTGATGCTTACTACCTGTGGGACTTCATAAATCAGCTTAACCAACAAAGGCCTCAGTTTTCTCCTCTGCAAAACAATGGCACTGCTCCCCAGCACCTGGCACTGTAAGGTTAATGGAATATAAGATCTTCCCCCCTCCATTAACAGGCTATGGGACCACATGTGTTCCCATGTCTAAAGGTACACAGGCATTTCGATCACAGTTGTCTTGCTGCTTTGAGCTCCAGCCCAGCTCACAGCTGTGATACATCCTGAATCACATAGAGCCCACTGGGGAAGGAACTTGCCTAAGGGAAAGCTTGCTTAGGGGGAAGCTTACTTGCCAGAAACCTTTCTTACCTTTTAGTACTAAGCCAGTTAGGCACTGAGTCATATGGGTTGTGATTCCTTCTGGCTCTGAGCCTATTAGTTAAAAACTAATACTGGGAAGTTGGTGTTTTACTTTGGGGCTCACTCATAGGAAGAATGCTTCCTTGTGATTTGACCAGATGAGAATCTGGGTAGCCATTGTCTGGCTTTGTGAACCCAGATGTTGGCGCTCCCTGGTCTGGTGATTATCTATTATTTTGTTTAGACAGTTGGAGCCCTGTCTATTATATTCTTTCTTGGATGTTCACTTCTTTCTACTATCTGTTTGTATTGTTTAATTAAAGTAAGATTGTCGACCCTTTTGAAGCTGTCTTTCCTTTAGAAAAGCAGATCAAAGAACCTGTGCTAGCAGCCCTCCTGTGCACTCGTGTTATTGGTCTTACACCTCCAAAGTATTTGCAAGTAGCATTAACACTACAAACACATAGGTTGTACTTAATAAATGCTTTCCCATTCATTCATCTTCTATATTCTCAGTCTACTAAATAGTAAAATTGTAAATTTTGTAAATTGTAAAATTATAAATCTCTTAAATTGTAAAATATCAAACTCCTTAATGAAACAAAAAATAAAATGAAGGAGCTGTCCTCAAAAGCCTCTGAAGTCCCTCCATAGCAGCTCTAGATCTATAAGTTAATGAACTGGTATTATTGGTTTCACTGGGCACTAAAAGGCAACCAGAAAAGCCATTTCATAGGGGTCACTTGACCATTTTGCCTTGAAGTGTTCACAACAAAGAAAAGCAAACAGATCAGAATTGTTTTGTTGTCAACATCTTGCAGAAAATGATGCAGAAAAATTTTACAAAGGATTTGACAACATTCTACTAACAAAGTCAAGTGCTTTACATACAGAAGTTTTGTAAATATGTTATTTGTGACATATAGTGGAGGACCTGTATTGGAAACTCCATGGTGAGGAAACTCCCTCTAACAATGATAGCTAACATTTCACAGTTGCACATTATATTCTCCTTTGGTCCTCACAAAAACTTTATTAAGTAGGTGCTATTATTATTCCCATTTTAGAGAAGAAGGAATAAACTGAGAAAGGTTAAGCAGCTTGTCCAAGGTCACACACCTAGTAAGTGTGTAGGGCAAAATTCAAACTCAATTCATTGGGCTCCAACCCAGAACTCTATGTAATATATTATTTAGTTTATTCATTCATCATTCATCAACATGAAACTAAAAACAAAATATCCTCATAAGACACTAAGTATCATTTTATTATAGATATAGAACTGCAGGGGACCCTACAGGACATCTATCTAACTCTAGGGATTCTTAACCTTTTCTGAGTCATAGATCCCTATGGCAGTCTGGTGAAACCCATCAACCTCTTCTCAGAAAAATAATTTTTGGTGTGTAAAATAAAATAGAAAGTATTAAAAAATAAAACAAATTATAGAGAAATACAATTAACAAAATATTTTAAACAACCAATTAAAAATTTACAAGATAATTTTGTTGTATATTTGAAAGGAATAGCAAATTGTGCTTAGCAAATTAGCAGCTTCATGAACAATCATCTTTTTTTATTGTACTTTGTTATGGGAATGCTTATTTTATTCCATAAATATGTATTAATGCTAAAAGAAAGAAAAAAAACAAATCCATGAACTCTAGGTTAAGAATCTCTGATCTAGTCCAAACCCTAAGTTAAGTCTCTTGCCCAAATATTGTCATTGGTGAATTTGGAAACCAGATCCTCTGAATACTGACTATTGATTGTAGTCTGAAAAGCCCTATTTCAATGCAGAAGGGAAGAGGATACTTACAGTTTCACCAGAAGGCAGATGTATGGTCTGTGGTGCTTGTTTATTCAAAAATTTGTTTAGCAAGCGAATGTTGGCAAATGTTCCTCTAGCCATAACAGCATCATTGCCTCTTCGGGAACCATAGGAATTGAACTCTCTGGGAGTCAAACTAATATTAAAAATATTAAAACAACTAATATTAAAATATTAAAACAAAAAACAGAAACAAAAAAATTCAAGGGAGATAAAGTGAGCAAAAGTTTCATTTAATATAAACTGAGGAAAAAAAGGAAATAATGCCTAGTTATTCCTCTAAATCTATTTTGTTCAGCAGACTAGGGAAGACACTTTCAATTATCTATTTACTCTATAGGTAAAGATGAGGTAAAGCTCGGAGAAGGAAAGAATGACAAGAGTAGACTACAATAATTTTCTAAAACTAACGGTGATTCTCCAACACACTTCTACAGATAGTTTCCTGAAGGGAATTGTTAGACAGAGCATAGTTCTATTGTGTGAACAATCTCAACTCTGGAGCAGGACTGATTGAGCTACCTTAAAAGTGAATTCCCTTTGGCAAGGAGAATTTGTACCATAAGGAAGGGAAAAAATAAGATTAGCTTAAAAATATAAGCCATAAATGAGGCTTTAAGGCAGTGAGGAAAACTAGCATTATGTCCACAAGCCAAGATATGTAAGATTTAGATTGTGGACAAGAAGTAAACTTAATGAAGAATGGAATCCTGAGTATTAATACTATACGTCTTCAGCTTCTGAACTGACATTAGCCATTTGGAAGCACTGATAAGAAAAGACGGATGATGGTTTTAGGTTAACTTTGAAGATATAAAAAATTCTACTTTCTAGGAAACCTAGCCTACCTTTTAAGCTTCTTCAGAAACATGGAGGTTCCATGTTGATGTGTAATTCACCAAAATGACATTAGATTCTGTAATTTTCAAGATAAACTCAAAAAGGTCTAAAATTTGGTTTACAATGACAACTATTCCTTGCTATAAAATTCACTCCCACAACCCACCAAAAAACCAACAACCCAAAAAACCACAACATGGCATATTAATCAAGCAGACTGAGGACCCAAATAACTATTTCTGAAGATACTGGGAAGGATATGTCATATTAGCAGATTGTATCTCTTATCCATTCTTTAAGGACTAGATCAAGTGCTACTTTCAACCCTGAAACCTTCTTAAATTTATTAGACTATGGTTCTTTCTTCCGATTCTGAATTCATAGTATGTATTATAATTTAGCACTTAATCACATATTGTCTTGTAATATTCTTTTTTTTTGCCACAGCAATTAATAGATGGAGATACCTTTTTACTAGGTTATATTCAATGGTATGAGCTTAGATACAACTCTTAACATGTAGGGAAAAGACTGATAAATGAAATCTACTGATGATTCTTTCCCAAATCTAATTTTAGTCATGTTATCACTTTCAAGGGGTGGCTACGTGGCGCAGTAAATAAAGCACCAGCCCGGGAGTCAGGTGGACCCGAGTTCAAATCCGGCCTCAGACATCTGAAACACTTACTAGCCACATGATTTGGGGCAAAGTCACTTAACCCTAACTGCCCTCCATAAAGCAAAAAAAAAAAAAAAAGAGTTATCACTTTCTCCCCTACAAAAACTTTTATTAGAGCTGATCAGAGCATCTTGACAATATATCTTCTTTCCTTTGGTTATTTCTGTGGCAGAAATACAAATCAACTAAAAAAAATACCCAAAAAATGGACAAGAAAAGAAGCAAGGGACCCAGTTCATACAAAAAACTGAGTGAATAAAATCTCCTGAATAATGAAACAATGATAATATAATTTCCAAAGGCTACTTCAGTCATTTGCTCCAACAAGTAAAGGCAGTATTTTAATTGGGAAGGGGGTGGTGAGGGGGAAGAGGGTAAGGGAGAGAGCATATTTGGTTGTAGTGGTATGGTAGAGCTCTAATCTGGCCTTCAGATGCTAGATATATAAGGTAAAAAGGGTAGGAAGTTTCTGATAGGTAGTGCTGCTGTCTTTCCTTGCCTAATTTCTGGGTAACATAAGCTGGTTTGGGAGAAATCAGAAATAGCATAGAGCAAAGTAAAAAGAAGTCAGTTCATTTGCTGAGAAGTGTCAGCATTACAGCTTCTCCTTAGTTGACAGGATCATAGAATCACAGGATTTAAGAATTAAAAGAGACCAGGCAGTCAAAGAAAGAAGAGTTGATTTCTAAAACACAAAGTTCTATAAATTAACAAGTAGTGGATTGTCAATGCATTATTAAATTCACTGAATGGAAAGTAGCATGGTATCAACAAGGGAAATTCTCACCTTTATTTAACATCTTTTTCTCCTCATTGTCCCTATTAATTCAAACATACTTACCCTCTATCGGTTAAGTATCGAGCAGCAGGACTATTTCTTGCAATATTTCCAGCTGGAGAAATATGGTCAGTTGTTACTGAATCTCCCAAATTTAATAGGACATAGGCATCTACTATGGATTTAAGAGGTGGGGTATCCAAAGTCTAGGAAAAAAAATCACCCAACACTGTGATAAAGCTTTTTTGAACAAGTCATCATTAGTCACCAATAATAACAGATATTAAAACAACTACAACTTCCACCACTGCATCAAAGCACCGAGTACAATGTTCTGCTCCTCTTCTTCCTCCCTAACAGTTCTCATTAGAATATATACTAAAAATATTATATAAATCATTAAATAAAATATTTGTATAGAGGATACTTAGCCACTGGCTTTGCCAAAATATGCACCTCCAAAAGCATTAGAAGAGGAAAGCAGGTCAAAAGTTAAAAAAAAAAGTTAGAGCTCAGCAGAGCTCATGTAACATGGGAAAACTGAGATTCTTCATTTGACTTTTACCATCTCCAAGCTAACAAGCATTTCTTAAGCATGTAATCTGTGTTATGTAATGTCCCAGGCACTGAAGATACAAACATAGAAAGAAACGTCTCTGACTTAAAAAAGCTTACATACTATGCTGGTGAGGACAATATGAACACACACACACACCTGTATGTTAATAAAAGTTAATTTTTATGGGTGCAGGGAAAGCTATAAGCAGCTGCTTTGGGAAGGAGAATAAAAAGCCTCAAATAGAAGTTGGTAGCATTTGAGATAAGCTTTGAAGGAATTAGGGATTCAGAAAGGTAGAGGTGAGGAGGAAGTACAAACTTGGCTGGACTATAGAGTCATTGTTACTGTATCCCTAGTATCCAGCACAATGCTTAGTATATACTTGGAGATCAATAAATGCTTTTTGATTGACTAAGCCTGAAAAGATAAGTTTGACCTAGATTATGAAGGGCTTTAAATGTCATGCTCAAGAATCTGCCTTCCATTTTAGAGGCAACAGGAACCACTAAAGATTCCCAAGCAGGGAAGTGACATGGTTAGTGCTTTAAGATTATTTTAGCAGTTATGTGTTGTATGGGTAGACCCAGAAGAGAATGGAATTCATAAGTGTAGTTAGGAAGGAGGCTGTGGCAACTGTCCAGAGGAGAAGGAAATGAGAGTTTTAATGAAGGTGATTAGTTCTGTGAGTGGAGAGGAGAGGACAGATATTTTGAAGATAGAATCAATGGACTTAGCATCTGATTGGATGTCGCAAGTCATCTCTGATTTACTCA
Source organism: Gymnobelideus leadbeateri (assembly GCA_011680675.1). NCBI lineage: Eukaryota > Metazoa > Chordata > Mammalia > Diprotodontia > Petauridae > Gymnobelideus > Gymnobelideus leadbeateri. The sequence goes on from WOXC01006361.1 coordinate 157,559, forward strand.
GGGATGAGGGAAAAACAAATTACATAAGCATAAACTTCTTAAAGACAGGATCTGTGTTTAAATTTAACCTTTTATCCCCTTAAGGCCTCTGTAAGTGGCACGTCATAAAGTGATGACTGCTGAATTTGCTCATTAGCCATGGAAAGAACTTCCTTTTCTCGTGGGTTTAAGTATGAAGGAGTTTAACGCTCTTCTTCAGATATGCCCCTGAAATTGCTCCTAAGCCTTTTGCTAAGGCCAGGAGTGGGGAACCTGCGGCCTCAAGGTCCCTTATAGCCTTCTAGGTCCTTGGGTTTGGCCTTTGGGGTCCAAGTTTCACAGAACAAATCCTTTAATTAAGGGACTCTACATAAAAGAAGTTAAAGATAGATAGACGCATCCAGAGAAGGAAAAATGTTAACCTGTCAATCAATAAATATTTTTTATCTAACCAGGCATGATGCTAAGTGCTAAGGATAAAAATAAAGGCAAAAATATTGCTGGGTCTCACAGAGTTAACATTCTAAAGGGAAAGACAATCAATTCTAATATACCAAGTGTGAGTCCCACGGACTCCTTTTTACTGCTTATATCTAAACTGTATTTCACCTGTGGTTAGTCTTAGCTACTGGCAAATAGGCAGGGATGTTAATGTGACATGCAGCCAGAGCAGAGGTATTAAACCAAAGAAGAGGAGGTAGCAGAAGAAACTCTTGGAAGTATATATATTTTAAAGACATACCAGGTTTTCAAAGAAGGGTGGAGATTTAATGTATGTAGACTTGGGGTTCCAGGAATATAGTTTATCTGATGGAGCATGTAAGGCGTTCCAGCTTTCATTCACTGTCTAAATGAAGAAATGAAAAAGATATAATCACATTTTACTGCTTTAATGTTAAGATCCTCAGAAGAAGGTTAAATATACAAATATCAAACATATAGTCAGACCAAGAAGCTTGCTGATCTAGGTGTTTAAAGTAGAAAACAAAAATGAATTCTATTTACATTAAGATCATTGATTTTTAATACAATACCATGATATTGCACCTTCTAAATTATATGGGGAATAGGGCCAGGGCATGTGATTTCATGGGTGTAGGGAGCTCTCAGGAGGAAACTCATTTTACAAATGGCTATCAGAACTTTCTCTGTAACGTGCACTCTTAGAAAACTGCCAGGGCCACTGGGACGTGAAGTATTACTATGTGACACAGCCACAATATGTCAGAGTCAGAACTAAAACTCAGATTTTCCTGGCTTCAAGGTCAGCTCTCTATCCACTTGACCATATTGCCTCTCTATTTATATACACAAGCAAATAATGATCCAGAGTCTCCCAATGCATAAGCCACTTACTCACAGCAGAGGGTGGGGGATTCCAATACTTCCCAAAACTTTATCACATGTCTTTTCAGATGACTAAGTGACATTTTTCAAACAACAGTTCCACTAGACTAAGACCAAGCATTCATAAGCTGGAGCTAAAAGACAAACTGGATTTTCTACACAAGCCGTCCTGATTTCCAGTCTATTGGAAAAGCCAGGATCACTAGAATACTGTATTTGAAAATTCTAAAGTGCCATTTACTTGGGAGGCATATACCTTAATGAAATGCTAAGGAATTGGGAAGGGATATAATAATTTGAGACCTACCTCATTATAATGTTACACATAAAATGTGCAGAAAAATATTTATTACAAAGAGCTGCCTCTCCACCAGTTCCCCCTAACCCCTCTCACCCAATTCTTAGCCTAATATTTCTGTTTGCCAATTTGCTTACTTCTAGAAGGTCTATTTTTGTACTTTTAGATGTCCATTTCAAGTTAAACAGGACCGCCTTTTTGAAATGCTAACCTAGCCACATGGGAAAAAAAATATTCCTTCCTATGAGCAAATTGTCAACCCCAGGATTTGTAGAATATAGTGAAAGGTTAGTTTCTTGGGGCAACTTTAGAAGGCTTTACCTCTATTTTCTCATAGACCTCCTTAAACATCCCAGGGATAACATATTGACATTCCACAAGTTGAATCTCATCTCTAGATGGCCATATGTCCTTCAGAAAAACCTTTTGTCCCTTTGCATTTATACCTGAAAGAAAATATTTATTAATGAGAAAACTCAATCAAATACTATTCTGCAAATTGTGTCTACTTAAAATACTTAAAGCAACTTTATCACATGAATAGTGCACCTAGAAATCATAATTCAAAGTACCTCTCATGATATCCTGAACTTGAAGAGGTTGCTTCTTGTTATTTTCACAAAGGAAATTGTCCTCTTTTCACTGACTTAAGAAAATGGAATGCTTCAAAACCTTAACATGTTTACTTAAATAATTGAGTTCATTTATGTATCACTGAGAAACTAAACACTCAAGATTTCACCCTACCACTACTTCAACCTTTCAACACTGTATCCACTTGCAAGTTAATACTACTCCAAATGTCCAGAAAAAATTTGCCTTTCCTGAAATTAAGGCTATCTATAGTCATATGAAAAAACGCTCTAAATCACTATTGATTAAAGAGACGCAAACCAAAACAACTCTGAGGTACCACATCTCACCAGTCAGATTGGCTAACATGACAAAACGGGAAAATGATAAATATTGGAGAAGAGGTGGGAAATTTGGAACACTCCACTCGTTGGTGGAACTGTGAGCTGATCCAAAAATTCTGGAGAGCAATTTGGAACTTTTAGCCCAAAGGGATATAAAAATGTGCATACCCTTTTACCCAGCAATACCCCTTCTAGGGCTATATCCCAAATAGATTACAAAAATGGGAAGCAGACTATCTTCTTTTTTGTTGTTTTATATTGTTTTGTTTTGTTTCTTTCTCATGGTTTCTCCCATTCTTTAGAATTCTTCTGTACAACATGACTAATGTGAAAATATGTTTAATAGGAATGTATATGCACAGCCTATATCGGATTGCAGGCTGTCTTGAGGAGGGAAGGGGGAAAAATTAAAAACTTATGGAAGGAAATGTTGAAAACTAAAAATAAATAAATTACCAAAACAAAAACAAAAATAATTTGGATTTCCTTTCAAGATACTAGCAGTGCTGAGACAGTCAGTGAAATACACTTTCTGAATATAGACATGTGCCCTGGATGCCTCATGCTGCCCTGAAACAGGGGAGGATGCAAAAAAGTGGTATATTCTCTTTGTCCTTTAAGAAATATCCCCCAGTTTTATATTATATCTGTTAATCGACCATAGAGTACTATAAAGCAGCAAGAAATTAAATACAAAATCACCCTGTAATATATAGCGATTCAGAAAGAGAAGTAATGGCATAGTGGAGTTGGTATGGAAAGTTATCACTGGGAAAGTGAGTTTGGGAAAGGAGAAAAAGTTTTCAGTAGCTTGCAAACACAAGTTATGATAGCAAATGCTATAGCTTGAGCTTCTTACCCAATGGCTCTTTCTCAAAGTCAATCCTGATGGTTCCAGCAATTGCATATGCTATCACTAATGGAGGAGAAGCTAGATAATTAGCACGTGTGTTGGGATGGACACGACCCTCAAAATTCCTGTTTCCAGAGAGTACACCCACTGCAACAAGATCTCCCTGTGCAAGGAAAAGGAAAGGAAGAAAAATCATTTCAAGAAAATGGAAGTCTATTATTAAAGCTTCTTAAATAATGGCCTCTAGTCCATCTGATGATCACACCCCACCACAACAACACAGAACAAAGAATAAACCCCACAAAAAAGAACTGCCTTCTGCAGGAAGCTTTTCTTGATCTCCCCAGAGGCTAGTGCAATTGCCTTCACTACCCCCAAAAGAAAACCTAACTAGTACTCATTTTGCATTTATCTTGATATGTTCAGGTTATCTTTCTCTACCCCAGGGCGAAATTAAGTGATACAAGGGCCCAACTGTTTCACTTCTGTTTTTGTATCTTTAGTACCTGCCACAGCACAGACATTGAAGGATTTCCTGAAGCCAGTAAAATCAGGACATTTTCTTCCTCAAGCCTATTTATTCCCTTTTCACATCCTCCTGTATCCAAAGCTTCTCAGACTGCACCATCCTCACACAAACTCCAGCATGTGTTTTTGGTCTCCAAACTACAAACCTATCTTTATCTTTATTTATAAGTTATCAAAAGATAGAAAAATTGATGTGTTGTCAGAAGTAATTTCTTGGTCACTGTTTCCAAAGCTGTAAAAGTATGTAAAATAGAACAGAGTTGAAAGTCATATCTATCCAAAATGACTGAAGTTCATATTCCTGAGAGGCAGTGTTTTCATAATAGTGTGCTGGAATTGAAATCCAGAAAGTCTGGATTTACTTACTAGCTTTGTGACCATGGCCAAGTCACCTAACCTAGTTTTACTCCTTAACCGTCAGGTTCTTCATTGGTAAAACAGGGAAAATAACTATCATACTACTTCTCAGGATTATTGTGAGGATCAAATGAAATAATGATTGCAAACAGTTTTGTAAACTTTAATCTACTATGTCAGCTATTCTGTAAAGAAATCGTTCATGACCAATATTTTATAGTTCAACACAGGAAAAAAAAAAGTATTTCTCCAAACTATAAATCACAACTGTAACTAAAATAAGACCATATCTGATGCAACTTAATTTTCATGAGATTAACTTGCCAATGACCTCATTTTTCACTAGTGTCCTAATTATAAATTTAACGCCCACTTTCCCTGGATAAACCCTGGAACCCATCATAATTCTCCATGCATCATAAGGTAGGTAAAGCACAGGCATGTTTCCTCTAAGTTCAATCATAAATTAGTTGGTGAGTAGATCCAAATCCAATTACTAAGAATATTCTTCCAAGAATAGCAAAGAAACTAATTTTGGTTTTAACTAAATCTCTTTGTGAACCAGTAGAAAATGTCACTTAAAATTCATTTAAACATAAATTTGTAGTTTGTCAGAGTTGTAGGTGACCTTAGACATCACTAAGAAGTTAAATAACTTTGCCCAAAGTCAACAGCTACTTAGTTACAGAACCAGAATTTTAAGCCAAGATCCAAAATTCTTGTCAAGTGTACTTTCTAGTGACCATGGAGTTACTTAGGTAGTTAGCTTCCTGAAGGAAAGGACACCTTTAACAATTTTTCCTCTTCACTCCATAGTATCAAAAAAAGTAGTGTGCAGTACTACATAGGTAGTCAATAAATTTAGAATTAAATGGTGAGAGCTAGAAGGGTTTGTGAAGTCCCAAATGATCAGATGAAAAAAAAAATAAGATCCAAAGCAACCTAAGGCAACCCAAACAAAATGGCATTTGCTGAAAGATGGTCAGGAATTCAATCAAGACTTTGGTTAAGTGGGGAATGAGATATATAAGAGAAATGAAAAGATTTTTCAGATGAGGGAAGAAATTAGCAATTAGGAATGTTCTTCTCGCAAAGAAGTCAAACAGGGTTTTACATTTAGAACCAAGTATTTATTAGGAGCAGAGGGTCTTTTACCAATTAATTTTTTTTCAGAGGAAAGGCATTTTCTGTCAGGGAAAAGGGTTCATGTTGGGTTGGACCAGACCCCTGGATTCAGTCTTGTTTTGTGTATAACAGAACAGAAGGGGAGATACTTTTGCTGCTAATCTTATTATACTCTTTGAGGGGCTCCCTTCCTTGTACCTATTCCTTTAATTCCTGTGTCTAAATGGTTATTTCTGTTCAAACAATAAACAGTCTACTCTGACCTGTGTGTATGCATATATAAAGCATATTTCATATAGACAAGCAATCCTATTTGTGAGATAGATGGTTGGACTAGATGGCTTCTGAAGTATGACTAACAATATTAGCTTGAGCCTCTCTGTAATCACCTGTGTAATTGCTTCTACCACCGGCTCAGGCAGAGGTCCACTGTTACCAATGCAGGTCATGCAGCCATACCCCACGACATCAAACCTAGGTGTCAGGAAAAGTAAGACTTAAGTAAATATGAAACTTGCTGTTGATAAGCAGATCCAGTCCTATAAACACTATACCTGATAAGTAAATGCATATTTAATTTCTTTCAACAAACAGAGAGATGTCAATGAATAGACTGATAAAATACACAGAATGAATATTTTTAAATTATGAAAGAGGTCACGGGCAAATAAAAACATTTGATCTATAATTTCTTTAACAAAGAAAAGCTAATAATAAGCAGGCAGCTAAAACAGAGGGCTGGACCTGGAGTCATGAAACCCCTAAATTCACATCCTTTTTTAAACACTAAACTAGTGTATAATCCTGAATGTCATCTAACTTTTTAGTTTTCATTTCCTCATCGGTAAAATGATGATGATGATGATACCTAACATTTATATAGCAGTTACATTGTCCCAGATATTGTGCTAAGCTCTTTACAATTATTATCTTATTTATTCTCACAACAATTCTGGGAGGTAGGTGCTACCATTACCCCGTTTTACATGAGAAAATGGATGCAAACAGGGTCACACATCTAGCAAGCATCTGAGGCCACATTTAAACTCAGATCTTCCTGACTCTAGGAACAGTGCCCTATCCATTGTGCCACCTATGCTGCCAATATGAGGATAATGAAAGCACTTACCTCAACAAAAAACTGTTGTAAAGAGGTAATGATATGTATATATAAACTGTTTTAGATACCTTAAGATACAATATAAATGTTGGCAATTAGATATTAAATGGAAAATTTATTTGCTCCTAAGGTATATAAAGTTGAGGTTTTTTTGTTATTAAGATTTGTTGAATAAAACAATAATGAGGATAAGGAATTTTATAGTATGTTCCCTAAAGGAAAATTCTGTCTCAAGGTGGTAATATTATAAACTGTATATATGAGAAATGGAAAAGAACAGTGACCATACATCAAGAGCAGTGAGGATACCAACAATAGCTTCTTACCCAAGCTTAGACAGATAAGGCATAACTCCACTTTCCCTTAAATAATAGGTGACTACCCCACTTCCAGGGGATAAACTAGTTTTAATGTAAGGTTTCACATCGAGACCAGCTTCAACAGCTTTTTTTGCTAATAGTCCTGTGAACAGCAAAACAGAAAGGTTCATGGCTTCTCAATTCATCTGATAAAGAAAATCCAAAATTTTTGAAATGTTAATTTTTTTCTCTGGGTTCCCTTGATTTATCTGGAGAGTCAGGTTTCTCATCCTACTGAAGTATCTCTAACAGAAAAAATTTTCCAATATTTTTTCACTGATGCTTTTTTTTTCTTTTTAAACATCACAGTCATTTCCAAATATATCTCCCTTTTCCCCGGGGAACCATCTTTTGTGACAAAGATTTTTTAAAAGAACGGAAACTGTTCTGGAACATCAACAAATCAGAAGCATCCAACAGCCAACAGAAGCAACCAATATACTCCTAGCCCCACCTATCTGATGGAGTGGGGGTGCAAAAGTTATTTCAGCTCGTCCTTTCTTCCTAGCTAGGTTATGTTAACATGTCTACCTTGATGTTGTTATTCTTCTCATTTACACTGTAATTCACTATATGTATTGTTTTTTTGGTTCTACTTATTTCTACATCAGTTCATCATAGTCCACTAACTTATATACCACTATCTAGCCATTCCCTAATCAATAGGTACCTTCACCATACATGTATATTTCTGTCTTTGACTTCCTTTACAAGTATATGTTTAGCACTGGGGATCTTTGATTCAAAGGTGTAGACATTTTGGTTACATTTTTTCTTATTTGCTTTTTGGAGGGCAATTGGGATTAAGTAACTTGCCCAAGGTTTTTGTTTGTGTGTTCGTTAAGTGTCTGAGGCTGGATCCGAACTCAGGTCCTTCTGACTCCAGGGCCAACGCTCTACTCACTGCGCCACCTAGCTGCCCCTGGTTACATTTTTTAATAGAATTCCAAATTGCTTTCCAAAATGGTTGGACTATTTGCAGCAGCACCAACAGTGTATTTCTATCTTCCCCTAGCCCCTACAACATAAACTATTTTCATCTTTTGTCACCTTTTTCAGTTTGCTGGCTGTGAGGAGAAAAACTGGAGTTCTTTTGATCTGGAACAATTTGTTATATGCTTGCTAATAGTTCATAATTCTTTTTTTGAGAATTATTTATAGTTTTCAATCACATATCCATTTGGAAATGGTTGTGCTTTATACATTTGTGGTAATCATCACGTGTCGCATATCAGATCCTATCAAAAATGTCTGATACAAACTTTTCCCCAATAGATACTTTCCCTTTTTATCCTAGCTGACCTGATTTAATTTGTGCAAAAGCTTTCAATTTCATGTAATTTCATTTTTTAAATTAACTTTAATTTAGTAAAGAATTCTCTCCTTAGCCATGGTTGAGACAAATATTCCTATATATTTTTTATCTTTTTAAATGTACTGACACGATATATTTAATCAGAACAGAATCTTATCATGCCAATCATGCCTTATCAAGATTGCCAAAATGCATTATTAGCTAACCAACCCACAGGCAAATTCGCACAGAATTAACTTTGAATTATTTATGTCAGTAGGGGAGAGGTATCACCTTCACAAAATCTATTTCAAAGTGCTATTGGGCTTTAATATAATGGCTCTGTAGGAGAATTTGTGGTTCATGAAGACTCAGATCATCAAAAGATTGAACTAATTTGTATACCATGGGCACCAAATGAGGTCATACAGAGACTCATTTAATTGTTAAGTTCTGTTTTATATGTATGAGTAAATACATAGTAGAAAGAATTAATTTTGAAAAGTATGCAGCTGTTTAGTTACAATTTGCTTTTTCTATGGGTCAGGGAAGAAACAATATAGCACAATGGATAGAACTCAGGACAACTTAAGATCAAGTCCCACGCAAAACAGCCATGTAACTGGACAAGTCCCACAGCTTCTCAGTACTCTAGATGTCTCTCTAAGAGGATAAGCTGCAGAGAAGATGCCAACCTGCACTGGTAGAAGTAGCTTCCTCCTTTGAGCATTCCCTATGCTGATATAATCGTAGGCTCAATATCTACTTACATTTACCTTTTGCTTTTATTTAGAGATTAGACTAAAGAGAGTAAAATGCATGTTATAATTTCTTTCTTCAAAAAAAGTGACTTTTCATAGACACTAGAATTAGTGCTAGAATGAAGATTCCCAAATCTGACAGATGTTCAACTAAATGCAAAGATTATATTTATTATCATAATTAACTTTTTTAAAGGTAACTGGGATTAAGTGATCTGCCCAGGGTCATACAGCTACTAAGTGTAAGGCCAAATTTGAACTGTAAATCCTCTCAACTCCAGGGCTAGTACTCTATCCACTGCATCACCTACTTGCCCACTACTAATTATTAACATAAATTTTTCATTGTGCTTGTGTGACTTATACAAGGATATGGATGAAGAAGAATGGAGTCAGAGAGGTTTATGCTAAGGATGAGGTCTGATTGGCAAAAATTACTAAAGATAATTTTTAAAAAGGTTTTTAAAGCTATGTTTGAACAAGAAGAGGAATGAGAAAAGCATAGATGAACCTTTTTGGGGTGAATGATGTTAATGGATGAACGAGAGAAAATCAAACTACATAATGACATCTCCATTGTCAAGGAAAACAATAAACTAGAAATGACTGAACAAACAAATAGAAGTGAGGAGACAGAAGACATTGACTAGCAAATCAAAATAAATTCAAGTCTCTTGGCCTGGAAGAAGTACAAACAAGAGTGCTAAAAGAATCTGTAGGCATCGATAGATGAATTATTTTGAATAATCCAAAGATTCATGGAGGAAAAAGTGCTTAACACTTGGGAAGGGCAAATTTCTTTCAATAAAAAAAAGAACAAGATGGACTCCTTATTGGTAAAATGAGGGGGTTGTAATAGATAGCCTCTGAAGTCCCTTCTAGCTTTAAATCTACAATGTAATGAAGCCCATTTGGCAGATAAGAACATAAAGTTCTCATGAACTTAACCCCTCTAAGCTCAGAGAGGTAGAATCTAAGTGGTACAACCTGGGTTTAAAGCTAGATCTCCTCCTGGGAGTGGAGACTGAAACTATAACATTCTTTTCAAATCAATCTAGTGATCTAGTCTTGATAAAAATAAGCTTGTTCCTAATAAAAAGGGCTTAACCGGCATTGGACCAACTCTTAGCACAGCATTCCTACTGAATTACCTAAAGAAAGAAAAGGTCTTTCTAGCTTCATCTCATGTGTAACCTTCTTTGTAATTAGTTGATTTGAGGCTAAATGAACTATTTAAATTCATAGTGGACCATTTGTTCTTTTTCTTCTTTTTTTTCCTTTTTTTTGGAGGGGGGAAGGCAGGGCAATTGGAGTTAAATGATTTGCCCGAGGTCACATGGTTAATGAGTGTTGAGTATCTGAGGCTGAATTTGAACTCAGGTCCTCCTGACTCCAGGGCTAGTTCTCTATTCACTGTGCCACCTACCTGCCCCCAGACCATTTTTTCTTAATAATTTTTGACTTGCTGCCCTTTGTCCAGAAGACTAGGGGACCTTTTTTTTTTTAATGTAGAAAACATCTGGAAGCTGAATAAGCTTCACATCACCAAAAATATGCATATAAATTTAACTAAATCAGCTGTTGCACAACAGATCAGGTTGTGCCTTGGACCTCCCCCGTGCCCCTAAATTAGATGCCATGTATTCTTAGTTGAATTCTGCTGCAGCATTGACACTAAGAGTCAAGATTATAACACAAACAGAAAGAAAAGAAATGGGAGGTTTCTTGTTTGTCTTGTAAAGATCTTTTAGTGATTTCCATGCCAAACTGGAAAACAAGTTTCATTTGTCCTCCTCCACTGAAAGCTTCCCTTTCTTTTCTTTTCTTTTTCTTGCTTTTTGGAGGGGGGAAGGCGGAGCAATTGGGGTTAAGTGAATTGCCCAAGGTCACATGGCTAGTATTTGGAACATGTCTGAGGTCACATTTGAACTCAGGTCCTCCTGACTCCAGGGCTGGTGCTCTATTCACTGTGCCACCTAGCTGCCCCCAAAGCATGTAATTCTTGAGAGTCAGAAGACCTAGGTTCAAGTCTCAGCTCTGATATTGCCTGTTTGACCTTTACCCCAGTCTAAGAGTGAAGTCAGCAGCAAACTACCTGCCTTCCCTAACTGTGAATGATGTGAATTATTTACCTACCACACATTGGACTCTGGATCTCTGGTGCTATGCTACTCATGGAAATACATTCCACTATTTGCTTTATCAACCTTACTGACAAAATATTTAGTGTGTATGAATAGCATGCAGGATGCACAGGTAGCATTGTCTTCTTTTTTGTTTTTGTTTTTTTTTTCTTTCTGGAGGACAATTGAGGTTAAGTGACTTGCCCAAAGTCACATGGCTAGTAAGTGTCCCAGGGCCGGTGCTCTATTTACCGCACCACCTAGCCGCCCCGTGGCAGCACTGTCTTAAGGAAAGAATACTGAACTGAGAGTAGAAAACCTCACTCAGTCCCTTGTGAATTAAGCCTGTTGCCTTGGGCAATGGTACTTAGCCTCTCAAGTTTCAGTTAATCTCTATCTGTAAAATAGGGTTAATACTTGCATTATCAGTTTCATAGATTATACATAAGGATGAAATGAGGTTATAAAAAAATATCATAACGCAGATCAAAGCATACTTTTAAAACTTTTTTCTCTTTTTTTCCTTTTTTGGGGGGATCTGTCTTCTCTTTTGCAATATGGCTAATATAAAAATATAATTTACATAACTGCACGTGTATAATCTATATCAAAGTGTTTGCCTTCTCAAGGAAGAGAAGGGAGGGGAGGAAGGAGGGAATCTGGAACTCATAAATTATTTTTAAAAATAAAGGATGTTAAAAATTGCTTTTACATGTAGTTGAGAAAAAAATAAAAACATTCTTTAAAAAAATTTTAATAAGCAAATGTCAATAATTCCAAGCTTTTATTACCACTACTTTTGTTACAAAATCTGGTATCAGCAACAACAGCTTTAGACAAGGGAAAGAAGGATAGAATTGATACTCTAATACACTAAAAACTTGCTAATTCTTCAGAAAAACATAAAATAAGATAGTTCTGGATATGGTACAGTGGAATGCTCACTGGATTGGTGCACTGGAGACAAAAGACTAGGGTCCAAATCTTACCTGTCACTTACTACGTATGAAATCATGGGCAAGTAACTTAATTGGGCCCCACTTCCCTCTAACTCTAAAATAACAGGGTTGGTCTAAATGACCTCTATAGTTACTTCTGGGCCAAATCTTTGATCCAGATGATATTTTGACCCTAGATCATGGTCCACTTGTTCTTAATTGGGGAATAAAAGGCCAATGAGGGAGGATAGGAAAATAAGTTTATACACATTTGTATAAATTACATATTGCCTGTGTAGATACAAGTTTTTGTGTTTCTACAAGTCAACTCAGTCACTTAAAGTTGGATTATTCAGATTGGGGCTTATCCAAGATAATGAATTTTCCCTTTCAGTTTCCTGTCCTTTTTGGTAATATCTTTATATTCCTGATATAGTCCACTTAAATATCATTCCATTTTGGAGGTGTAGAAATCACAACTCCAGGAAGGGTTGGCTGAGGAAAGGGGTAAAAACTAAGCAGTGGGCTTTTCTAGAGTCTTCATATATTTAAGCTATGCCCAGTCTCCCAATAGCAAAAATAATGAAGAAATGACTGAATCCATTATCATTTTTATTACAATTGGGACAGATAGGTGGTACAGTGGAGAGCATACTAAACTTGGAGTCAATAACATCTGGGTTTTCCCTCTGATAGCTACTAGTTGTGTGACACTGGGCAAGTCATCAAACCATTCAGCCTCAGTTTCTTCATCTATAAAATGGGGATAATAAAGCACCATTCTCATAGGGTTATTGTGAAGATCAAATTAGATAGCATGTAAAACACCTTGGAAACTTTAATGTGATATATGGATACAGATCTAAAAATATATATACATGTACATATATACACACAAAGCTGCTATTTTTGTTATTATTCTGTAGACAGAACCACCACTACAGTTCCTATGGAAGAGCCTGAGCAGAGATCATTTATTATGGTACACTGAAGACAAGATACATTTCCATACGCATATATCATTGTGTTCTTCTGTGAGATTTTTGTATTCCCAATAACTGCAGATAAGCCAGTTAATTTCATTAAATTTCAATTTAAGATGAGCCAGTTAATTTCCTTAAATTCTTAACTATCTTTGCTAATAGGGAAAGCATGGAAAGTTAAATATGCCAAAGGATTCTGGATACTGTAAGGTCTGATTTTCATGGAAGTACATCAGAATTTAAGTTTTAAAAAGATTGTTTAATATTTAATTTTCTCCCAATAACACTGACAGTATACCAGACCATGCCAGGAAACTGAATTCCATTTGGATTGTTTTAGAAGATTCTGAAAATCATCTGGAAGATAAGGTAGCGGACAATGAGGTCCTTTCTCAAACTAAACTGACAAGCATTCAAACTCTCTCCAAAAGCACAACTACAATTGGCTAGGCATGTTGTCTGAATGCCAAATATACATTTGGTTAAAAGACTATTTTAGGGAGAACTCACACAAGCCAAAGTGCTCTCATGATGATCCAAAGAAGTGATACAAGGACACTCGTAAGGTTTTGCTGAAGAACTTTGGAATTGATTTCATGACATGGGAAGCACTGGTACAGAACTGCCCAGCATGGCATGCCCTCATCAAAAAAGATGACAGTGTATTTTATGAGCAAAGCAGAATTAAAGCAGCTCAAAAGAAACAGGATGTGCAAATCTAGAGAATCTACCCAAATGTCCATATGGACTATTTATGCCTGATGAACTCATACAGGTCTGATCAGCCCCAGGCAGAAGCATTGTAACTTGCATCTAATACAGTGATGTCATTTTGGTCCTCTTTGAGAACAAAGGACAGTAACAAAAGCCCTTTACAATTTGCCTCCAATATACTTTTCCAGGCTTACTTCATTAACTTCCTTTCAACTACTCCAAATCAGTCTACTTGCTCCTTCTCAACTTTGGCATTTCATCTCCTATCTCAGTGCTTTAGCACAGCCTGTCCCACAGAACCTGGAATGCACTCCTTCCTCACATGCTTGCTTCTGCCTCTTAGAAACCTTCAAGGTCAAGTATATGCACATGATAGATATGAGAGAGGCCTTTCCTAATTCCCTCAAATTCCTGTTTTGTATATGCTCGAATGGCTCAGTACTTGTTAATCTGCATAAATGTTATATATCCCAAGGAAAAAATGGTTTGTTTTATTTATTTATTTTTTTTACATTTTTGTCTTTCTACCTCCACCCACCTACAGAATAGGTGATTTGTAGAACTTGGCTGTACTGAATGGTTAATGGCCATGTCAGTTTATCTGACAAAAAACTTTCTAATTTCTTGGTTCTAAAGCTTTATCAGTCAGCTTCTTATGGCAGAAATTCTTTGGGGTTCAAATGTTCCAAAGAGAACTTGCAAGTACAGCTTTTTTTTTTTTTTTTTGCAAAAAACAGTCTTATATTTGACCTTTTTGAAATACCCTACACACTTCCAAGTTCCTTTTTGTAGAACTATCAGAACTGCCTCTCTTCTGTTTAATTAGTTTAACCACAGAAAATATTCACTTGCATCCATCTTAACCCATCAGTGTTTTTTTCAAACTCCCCTAAGACTGTGAGTGCTCTAAGGCTGAAAACCCCCAGAATCTTCTAGAATGGTGACTCCCAGAATTAGAGCTGATAAACAAATGACTCCTCCCTTTCAAGAAAACTCAGAGTAAAAGCCAGCTTTCTACAAATTTGTACAGCATCTTTGAGCAGAAGAATCTAATAGACTTACCTGCCCCTAACATCACTGAAGGGTTACTAGTGTTGGTGCAGCTGGTGATAGCAGCAATAACGACAGAGCCATGGGACAGTGTAAATCCACTATTATTATACATAAATTCTACGTGATCGTCATGATGTTCTGGAGACACCTGGAATCCTTTAAATCCTTGCTAAAGAGAGGAACAGAAAAATCTATTCTAAATCTAGTCACAATTGAAGTGATACTACTTTTCTAAGTGTAATTTTACATAAATAGGCATATTTTAGTTAGGAAAGTGATCATTTAAAGATTAATTAGGAAGCAAATCTTGCTTTTCTTTATTTAATTCTTCATAAAAGGCACTTGGGAAGTCTGAGGCAATCCTGCTCTTTCAATTACTTTTGAGATGATTAAAAATTGCTTCTCCCTCTCCCAGAAGATTAGTGAAAAAGCTAAAACCATCAGATTATGTTACTACACATGTTTACAAACGGCTAATTCAAACCAAGGTTACTGATACTAATATTGAGATTTTTCTTCAAAAGGATGTATTTGCTTAAATCATACATGAATGACAATACTTCTGGATATTTCTATTTTATATTTCTATGCTATCATGAAAAAAAAGCAGCATGGCATAATGGTTAAGCACTGGCTCTGAAGTTATGAAGATCTGGGCTCAAGAACCACCTCTGACAAATAACCTGGTCAATCCCCCTCTGTTGTGCCATCCCTCTAATTAACTCTAATTTATCTTAATTGTATTTTGTCTACATATGGTCTTCCCCCTTTAGACTACCTACCTCCTAGAGAGCAGGGACACCTTTGTACCCACAACACTAAGCATAGTGCCTGGCACAAACTACGAACTTAATAACTGCTTGTTAACTTGTCTTATGACCTGGGCAAGTCCTTTAATCTTTCAGTCCTCTAGGCAACTCTCTAAGAATATTGTAACAGAGAAGGTGCCAACTTGCATTGGTAGAGGAACTTTCTTCCCCAGGGAATTCATGCTAGTGAAATCATAGGTAATTTCATATCCCAATTCCATATGACAGAAGTTATATTTAACAAGTTGAATATAGTAGAATCTTTTATTAACACTGATGTCCCTTGGATCTACCAGTCAGTCAGTAAATGAGCATTTATTAAGCGGCCACTATGTGTCAGGGGTATAAAAGCATTGCCTTGCTGTGGGGATGATTTATTTGGGATTGTATACGAAAAAACATCCCTTCTGTAGAAAAGGCTGGTCTAACTAGAGATAGTTTAAAGTTTTCACAACACTAACAACTATAAAAGTGTTTTAGTCTGAAATAAATAAAGGTTGAGAAAAAGAATTCCTTTTCAACCAAACATCATGGTGTCTCCCTGTATCAGAAGAGGTAAAAGGGTAAATTCCTTCCTCAAAGGAAAAAAAATACCCCTTCTTCAATTATTAATTAAATAGATTAAATTCTATTTAAGAAAATATATCATATAACACTTTTTTTGGAGAGAGGGCTATCACAAATTAGTTAAATATCTAGAGTGTCACAATTCCAAAAAAAGTTCAGGAATCAAAAATATAGATGCGGTTGCTGTAAATCAAGAGTAGGTAACCTTGTGGACTTCTAGGTCACTGGGTGTGGCCTTTTCACTGAGTCCATCTTTTACAGAACAAATCCTTTTATTAAGCGGATTTTTTCTGCCAAGGATTCAGTCAAAGAGCTGCACTTCTGGAACTAGAGAGCCACATTTGGCCTCAAGTCAGGTTCCTCACTCCTGCTCTCAGTAATATGAATGATCCACTAAAAAAGAGCTTGTATTTCCATTTCTGTAATAGCTGAGTTTGATATTTGATTTCATCAATTACCTATCTATGTTAATTCTTTTTTTCCTTATTTTTTTGTTAGTTTTGTCTTTTTTGTTTTAAAAAAAAATTATCAGGCATTTTTTCTGCTCTAACCTCCTCTCCTCTCTCCCAACTGGGGAAAAAATACAAAGCATAGTCAATCAAAATAAATTCCCACATTGGCTATGTCCAAAAGTGTGTGTTTTATTCTGTATATTAATCCATCTCCTTTCTGTTATGATGGCTTCCTTCATCAATCATCTGGATGTTTCTCCATTAAAGAGATATTGGCATCCTGGACATTAGAAGACATGGGTGTAAGCATCAATTCTAATACAAACTGACCATGTCATTCTAGCCTTAAGCTTTCAGTACTTTCAACAAGTCTCTAAGACTTAAAGTGGATAAAGCAGGTACAAAATTACATTGGTAGAGAGAGTTGCCTCACTGGAAGTCACCTATACCAATGAAATCAGACTCGTATATTCTTTAAGACAGAACACTGGAAGTAAAGGTATATTCATTCACAAGATAAACAATATGTCTCATTATCATGTACATTAATGCTCTGTGTGAATTAGTGAACTGAAGAAAGGGTATACTTACTGATGTGGTTTAGGGGTTCTAGGAACCCCGGAAATGTCAGGGTACAGGGTGGAGTTGTCTAGAACAAATTCACACATTCAAACCATCCTCTTAGCCAAGTGGTGAAATTTATTATGAAGCCAACATTCCTTAGGTCAATGTTCCTTAGGGAACTTGCAACCTGATAGAACTGATGCTAACTAAAGCTCATACAGAAAAGGGACAGGGAAATGTCAACAAATGCTAAGTGTGCTAGGTAATGGGGACAGGGTAGGGTGAGTGGGAGGAGATTAGGGAATGGTCAGCATATGTAAGTAGTGTGGGTGCTAGGCTGCTGGAATGTATGAGAAAACTTGGTCCTTGTTGTTGTATTTGCCCTTCATTTTTGGAGGACTATGGCATCAGAGAAATGATGACATGACTTGCAGTTGACTTTGATTAGAGTGGGCAGGCTGTGCAAGGTCACCAGCCTCACTTTCTCCTCCAGAGCCAAATGAGTTCAGTGGCCATATATTCATTAGGATGACTGGAGATGGCCCAGTTTGCAATGGGAGACCACGGCCCTTTTAGGATAAGGCCTTTTCAGATTCTCACTTTGAGTGAGATAATGCTCATTGAGTATATAGGCCTCTTTAAGAAGTGAGTCAAAGGATGGCCCCTTTAATTAAAATTTATTATTTTTTTTAAGTGAGAAAACTCAACAAGTCAAGAGAGATAGCTTTGCTGAAGGGACAAGATAGAACAATTGCCAGAGCACCATCTTTGGGGATCAGGAACCCCGAGGTAGTTTTTATCTGAGGAATTATGGGGTCAATTCTGTATTGCCTGCAACAAGGAAAGAATTTTTCTCACAGGGTCCTGGGGTCCAGGTCCCACCACCCCCATCACTTATTATATGTCAGACATTCTACTAGGTAGGAGATACAAAGCCAAAAATGAAATAGTTCCAGCTCTAGAGGAGTTTATAGTCTATGGTAGGGAGGAATTAACTTGAACCTAGAAAATTAAATGCAAAATACATATAAAGTAAATTGGAAGGGCGGACACTAGCAAGTGGTGGGAAATCAGGGTGGATTTCCCATGGGAAGGGATATTTGAGCTCAGTTCAGGAAATTAGAGGTTCTTTAGGGTAAAGAAGGAGAATCTTTCAGGCATAGGGGCACAAGGTAGGGAATGGTATTGATGGGATCCTAATAAAGCTGCCCCCAGGCCCAATATTCTATCTTTTATTATAGGCCTGGCCCTACTGAACAGCAGGCCCACTGTACCTACCTAGCCCCAGCCCATCCTCCCCCCCACAATGTCCCAACTTCTTTGTATATGCCTCACTGTTCACTGGAACAACAGGTGTGTCCATGATGGGAACCTAGCTAATGCCCCTAACTGGTCACTGCCCCCAGACCCATTCCCACAGAAACAGGTGTGTTATTATATTCAATCACAATCACATCATCCATCTAGCCCAAGACAGGACCAATAGCTAGCCAGCTGGAGGGCAGAACGACCAGAATGTTTAACCACAGAACCATAGATGGGACCACCCTTCCATTACCTAGTACTATAACAAACCCCTCCTCCATTATCTAATCCCTTAACAAACTCCTCCTACCTTTTTAATATTAATGATATTCCTCTATTCTATGTAAATTTCTGTTGTGTAATTGCATCTTTACCCCATAAAAATCCATCTTGCTTTCTCTAATGTTACTGGTTCCTCTTGGAACTTAGCCTGCTTCATGAGAGGCATCAATCTCGAAAAATGCCTATACTTGGATTAGAGGTGGTCTGACTCTGAAGTCTTTGAGACAGTTCCACCACAACACATCATGAAACCGCAACAGTTTTTGGGTGGGCAGAGCCCCCACCTCAACAGATTTTGGCATCCCTAAATTTAAACTGCAACAGTAGGGAGCAGCAAACAGGTCAGTTTATTTGGGTCACAGACTGATTAAAGGAAAGCAATGTTCTTGAATACTATAAAATTAAACCAGAGTCTGACAGTTTCAACACTGAACACAGAAGTTTGTATTTAATCCTACAGGTAAGAGGATCTCTAATGGTTCCCCATGAAGACCAAGATCAAATAGAAGATCCTCTGTCTTTTAAAGCCCTTCACAACCTGGCCCTTTCATACCTCTCCACTCATTGCAGTTTACTCCACACTCCAGGTAGTCTGGGATTGAGTGATACTGACTGGCCTTCTCCAGCTTGTGGCCATTTTCACTGGCTGTGCCTTGTACCTGGAATTCTCACTCCTCCCCTCTACCTCCTGGCTTCCCTGATCTGCTTTAAGTTCCAGGTAAAATCCCACCTTCTACAAGATTTTCCCAATCCTCCTCCAGTAGTTTATCTTATATATACCTTGTTTGTCTCTCCCATTAGATGGTGAGCTTGTTGAGAGCAGGGACTGTTTTTGCCTTTCTTTGTATTTCCAGCTCTTAGCATGGTGTCTGGCATATAATAGGTGCTTAATAAATAAATGATCACTGACCTGCCTTGAGCCTGCTAGCACAATAAACTGACTTGGTCGACTTACACTTTCGTATCACTTGGTGGCTATGTGGAAGATGGACTGAAAAGGAGAGAAACTGGGAGTGGAAAGCTAAGCAGGAAGTTATTTCAACATTCAAGGCAACAGAATGGAGAATTAAGTGGTCTCGGCACATGAAAGGAAAGAGGGGGATGGATGTAAGATATATTATAGAAATATAAGGAACAACACTTGGCAACTGATTAGATATAAGCAGCTGAGAGAGGAGTGAAAATCAAAGTTGACTGATGCTGCAAATATGGGTAACTATGGATCATGGTGCTCTGGA
The DNA here is from genome assembly GCA_011680675.1 of Gymnobelideus leadbeateri. NCBI lineage: Eukaryota > Metazoa > Chordata > Mammalia > Diprotodontia > Petauridae > Gymnobelideus > Gymnobelideus leadbeateri. Next base: position 177,525 of record WOXC01006361.1, read on the forward strand.
TGTAAACAGGGAAGTCAGAGGAAAAAGAATTATTTATTTTGGACATGGTTATTCAATTTCTGAAATATTTTCATTGTTGGGAAAATATGAATACATGCTTTTGTCAGTAATTGAACTTAATCTATCTCCAATTAGAAAAGCAGAACATAACTTAAAGCATGATGCAATTGGAAAAGTACTAGGTTTGGAACCAGAGAACTGAGGCGAGATTTCCTTTGTCGCTGTGGAGTCTGACAAGTGACCCTCTCTGGACTTCAGTTTCTTCCTCTGTAAAATGAATATAATGACCTCTAAGGCCACTTCTAGCTGTAATTATACGATCCTATGATTTGAGAGATGAGATGTTTGTCCAGCCTATCTGGTGGTACCCTATCTGATAGGGTTCTGGGGGGATCAAATGAAAAAAGCATGTTGAATACCAACTCCATTGAAACACACCAACAAGAACCCTCTTACCTTGGCTCCCAGGCAATTCTCAAAGTCTTTTTTCATTTCAGATATTGCTACTTTATCTTGCGGTCTTTTAGGTCCACTGCAGCAGGGTACCACAGTTTTCAAATCTAACTCCACAATCTGCTCAAAAGAACTCTAGGATTTACTAACAGACCAACAAAGAAAAATATTAACTATACAAAAATTTTAAAGCAATGTAAATCTTGAAAATATTTCAATGTGCAATTTCCTAAACAGTTCTTGAAGAGAGAGAGAATGAGGAAGGATACCACATTCTTTCTTCTCAGGAGAATCTAAAGTAGCACAAATAGTTTTCTTCTTTTAATTTAGAGAATGGAATAAACCCACTGAAATGATAAACAAAACTATCCCTCTTCTCTTTTTCCTTTTCCTTCAAGAGCAGCACACGGTGAACTGAAAGGGATGACAAAGGCCCTACTGGATTGGACATTTTCTTTGGGGGTCAAGTGAGGAATTCCTGGAATTCTGCTCTTGAGTCAAGATATACTATTATTCATCTCATTTTTTGTCAAGATCTCATATGAAACCAAAGAATGTCTACACTTGTATTCTGTTATTAATCCATGGCTACTAGGAAATTTTGGTTTTAAACTGGAAAACTGGGAGAAGGCAAGGAACAAGAAGAAAAACTATTTTCTTTATGAGTAGATGGAACAATTATGAATTTTCATCTCTCTTCATCCCTTCTCCTTCCACTCCTTCTCTTAGCTCTCATCCCTGTTCTAATCACTTCCACTTCCTCCTTGTTTCATGAAATCATCTGCCTCCTCCTTGTCACTGCTATCTAAAAACTTCTGGGGCAGCTAGGTGGTACAGTGCATAGAGTGCTGGGCCTGGAGCCAAGAAGATTTATCTTCCTGAGTTCAAATCTGGCCTCAGATACTTACTAGCTGTGTGACCCTGAGAAAATCATTTGTCTTAGTTTCTTCATCTATAAAATGAGTTGGAGAAAGAAAGGCAAAGCTCTCCAGTATCCTTTGCAAGAAAACGCCAAATGGGGCCAGACATTACTGAAATGACTGAACAACAACAAAAAGCAAATTTTTAGGTAATTCTGATTTTACCAAAGCTGTAATGTTTTCTTCTCCACCCCAGACCTTGACACTATCCTCAAGAATGTCACTATTTATCAATTCCTCAACACTTATGACTCCTTTATCCAAGTTAATCTATACCCTAACTGGTCTTACTTTAAAATTCAGTTTCTGAGTTCTGTAACTTTAAAGGCTCTACTCTCACTACCACAGTTTTTTTTTTTAAGGTTTCAGCACCACATGTTACATTTTACTTGTTTTTCCTTTGTGACCCTCTCTTTGGATTAAAAAAATTGTTTTTTTATTTAATTTTTTAAAAAATTTTTGCCAGTTATACATAAAAACAATTTTTAACATTTCTTTTTAAACTCTGAGTTCCAAATTCTCTCCATCCCTCCCCACTGAGAAGGCAAGCAATTTGATATATTATACATGGGTAGTCATGTAAAACATACCCATAAGTCATGTTGTGAAAGAAAAAATAAGGCAAAAAAACCCTCAAGAAAAATAAGGAAAGCAAAAAAAAAAATATGCTTCAATCAGTATTCAGACACGATCAGCTCTTTCTCTGTAGATGAATAGGATTTTTCATCCTAAGGCCTTCAGAGCTGTCTTGGATCATTATATTGCTGAGAATAGCTAAGTCATTCACAGCTAATCACTTTACAATGTCGTTGTCATTTTGTACATAGGACCTTTCACTGGGCATCAGCCTATACAAGTCTTTCCAGGTTTTTCTGAGAGCATCCTGCTCATCTTTTCTTACAGTACAACACTATTCCTTCATAATCACATACTATAACTTTATCCCCTTGATTTCTAATTCTTTACCCCCAGAAAAGAGCTCTATCTATAAATGTTTTTGGACATATTATGTCCTTTTCTTTTTTGTTTTTTTATCTCTTTTGGGATACAGACCTAGTAGTAAAATAGTTCTTTTAATTCTAATCCTACTAAACTTCTCAAATCTGTCCCTATTTTCTATTCCTATTGTCATCAGCCAAGTACAGGCCTTCATTCCTACCAACCTATACTGGTACAGGAGCCTAACTGTTCTTCTACCCCCATTCCTTCTTTTTCTTTTTTTTTCTTTTTTAATAATTTTATCATTTTAAAATAGTTTTTGTCTTCATTATTTTGTTCGTTTACTTTTAGTTTACAAGATTCATTTCCACAGTTCTTTCGAGTTTCAAATTTTCTTCCCTTCCATTCCGCTCCCCAACCCCCACTCTGGCAAGATCTGCAGATACTTTCACATTACACATTATTCAGGCTGTAAAGAAGGATTTTAACAGATGGGATGAACAATGGGAAAGAGGAAACAAAACCAAAGGAGAAAAAGAGAGCAGGGAGTTTACTTCAAATTTTGTTCTTTCTAGTTCTTTCTCTGAATGTAGACATCTCTCTCCATTACAAGTCTTTTGAAGCTGACTTATACTCCTGCATTGCTGAGAAGAGTCCAGTCTATCAAAGTTGGTCATCACTCATACGTTGTGTCTATAATTGTGTACAGATTTCTCCTGGTTTTGCTCTTCTCACTCAGCATCAGCTGATAAAAGCCTCTCCAGGTAAACAGAAAGTCCACCTGCTCATTACATTCATATACCATAACTGGTTTAGCCATTCCCCAATTGGTGGGCATCCCCTTAATTTGCAATTCTTTGCCACCACAAAAAGAGCTTCTATAAATAATTTTGTACATATGGGTCTACCTCCCATTTCCACGATCTCTTGGGATACAACCCTGGAAATGGTATTGCTGGGTCAAAGGATACGAAATTACTTATAGTCCTTTGAGCATAGTTCCAGATTGCTCTCCAGAATAGTTGAATCAGTTCACAACTCCACTAGCAATGTACTAGTGTTCCAATCTTTCCACATCCTCTCCAGGATTTATCATTTTCCTGTTTTGTCATCTTAGCCAATCTGAACAGTGAGATGTGGTACCTCAAGAGTTGTTTTGATTGGCATTTCTCTAATCAATAGTGATTTAGAGCATTTTTTCATATGCTTATAGATATCTTTAATTTCTTATGAACTGCCTGTTCATATACTTTGACCATTTATCAATTAGGGAATGACTTGTATTCTTATAGATTTGGCTCAATTCTCCATATATTTTATCAGAGACATTGGTTATAAAAATTCTTTCCCAATTTTCCACTTCCCTCTTAATCTTGGTTACATTGGCTTTGTTTGTACAGAAGCTTTCCAATTTCATGTAACCAAAATTATCCATTTTGCATTTTATAATGCTCTCTAATTCTTGTTTGGTCACGAAGTCTTCTCTCCATAAATTGACGGGTAAATTATTCATTTCTTTACCAGACTGTTTACAGTATCATCCTTTATACCTAGATCATGTACATATTTAGACTTAATCTTGGTGTATAGTGTTAGAAAATATTCTATGCCCAGTTTCTGCCATACTATATTCCAGTTTTCCCAACAGCTTTTGTCAAATAGTGAGTTCTTATAACAAAAACTGGGGTCTTTTGTTTATCAAAGAGTAGATTATTATAGTCATTGACTGCTAAGTCTCGTGTACCCAATCTATTCCATTGATCCACTACTCTATTCCTCAGCCAGCACCAAGTAGTTTTCATGATTGCTGCTTTATAATACAGATTAAAATCTGGTATAGCTAGGCCACTTTCCCTAGCATTTCTTTTCATTAATTCCTTTGATATTCTGAACCTTTTGTTCTTCCAAATGAATTTTGTTACTATTTTTTCTAGCTCTATAAAGTAATTTTTTGGTAAATTGATTGGTATGGCAATAAATAGGTAATTTGATTTAGGTAAAATTGTCCTTTTTATATAGTAGCTTGACCCAGCCACAAGCAATTGATGTTTTTCCAATTAGTTAGATCTGACTTTGTGTGAAAAGTGTTTTATAATTATGTTCATATAAATCCTAAGTTTGCTTTGGCAGATAGATTCCTAGCTACTTTAAATGAGATTTCAATTTCTATCTCTTGCTGTTGAATTTCATTAAAATTATACAGGAATGCCGAGGATTTACATAGGTTTATTTTACATCCTGCAACTTTGACAAATTTATTTATTGTCTCAAGTAGTTTTTTACTTGATTCTCTAGGATTCTCTAAGTATATCATCATATCATCTGCAAAGAGTGATAGTTTGGTCTCTTCTTTGCCTAATTTGATTCCTTCAATTTCTTTTTCTTCTCTAATTGCTTCTGCTAACATTTCTATTGCCAGATTGAATAAGAGGGGTGATAGTGGACACCCTTGTTTCATTCCTGATCTTACTGGAAATGATTCTAGTTTACCCCATTGCATATAATAATTGCTGATGGCTTAAATGGATGCTACTTATTATTTTAAGAAAGGCTCCATTTATTCCTATACTTTCTAGTGTTTTTAATAGGAATGGATAGTGTATTTTGTCAAAAGCCTTTTCTGCATCTATTGAGATAATCATGTGGTTTCTGCTAGTTTTACTGTTGATATGATCAATTATACTGATGATTTTCCTAATATTAAATGATCCTTGCATTCCTGGAATAAATCCTACCTGATAAAAGTGTATTATTCTTGTGATAAGTTGCTTTAGTCTTTTTGCTAATATTTTATTTAAAAGTTTTGCCTCTATATTCATGAGGGAAATTGGTCTATAATTTTCTTTCTCCATTTTATCTCTTCCTGATTTGGGTATCAGTACCATGTCTGTGACATAAAAAGAATTTGGTAGGAGTCCTTCTTCACTAATTTTCCCAAATATTTTGTAGAGTATTGGAATCAATTGTTCTTTAAATGTTTGATAGAATTCACTAGTAAATCCATCTGGCCCTAGAGATCTTTTCCTAGGGAGTTCACTGATGGCTTGTTTGATTTCTTTTTCTGAGATGGGGTTATTTAAGTAATATACTTCCTCATCAGTTAATCTGGGCAACTTGTATTTTTGTAAATATTTATCCATTTCACTGAGACAGTCAAATTTATGTGCATATAATTTGGAAAAATAATTCCTAATTATTGTTTAATTTCCTCTTCATTGGAGGCAGATTCACCCTTTTCATTTATGATACTCATAATTGGGTTTCTTCTTTCTTTTTTTATCATATCGACTAAGGGTCTATCAGTTTCATTGTTATTTTTTTTCATAAAACCAGCCCTTAGTTTTATTTATTAATTCAATAGTTTTTTAATTATAATTTCATTAATCTCTCCTTTGGTTTTCATTATTTCTAATTTATTATTTAATTGGGGATTTTCAATTTGCTCTTTTTCTAGCTTTTTCAATTGCATGCCCAATTCATTTTCCTCCCTTTTCTCTAATATATTCAGGTATGCACTCAGGGAAATAAAACTTCCCCTAAGAACTGCCTTTCCTGCACCCCCAAAGTTTGGCATATTGTCTCATTAATATCATTCTCTTGAATGAGGTTACTGATAGTTTCTATAATTTCTTGTTTCACCCACTCATTCTTAAGGATTCAATTGATTGGTATCCAATTAGTTTTTAGTCTATCTTTCCAAGGCCTTTTATTGTATATGATTTTTATTGTATCATGGTCTGAGAATGATGCATTTAATATTTCTGCCTTTCTGCACTGAATTGTGAGGTTTTTAAGTCCTAGTACATGGTCAATTTTTGTGTATGTGCCACGTACTTCTGAGAAGAAGGTATATTCCTTTTTATCCCCAATCAGTTTTCTCCAGATATATCATACCTACCCTTTCCAAAATTCTGTTCACCTCCTTAACTTCTTTCTTGTTTATTTTGAGGCTGGATTTACCAAGTTCAGAGAGGGGGAGATTAAGGTCCCCCACTAGTACTGTTTTGCTATCTATTTCTTCCTCTAATTCCCTTACCTTCTCCTCTAGGAATTTGGATGCTATACCACTTGGTGCATATATATTAAGTAATGATATTGCTTCATTCTCGATGGTACCTTTTAGCAGGATATAGTTTCCTTCCGTATCTTTTTTAATTAGATCAATTTTTGCTTTTGCTTTATCTGAGATAAGGATTGCTACCCCTGCTTTTTTTTTTACTTTAGCTGAGGCATGTTGTATTTTACTCCAGCCTTTTACTTTTACCCTGTGTGTATCCCCCTGTTTCAGATGTGTTTCTTGTAAACAGCATATTGTAGGATTATGGTTTTTCATTCATTGTGCTACCTGCCTCTGTTTTATGGGAGAGTTCATTCCATTCACATTCACAGTTATGATTACTATCTGTCCCTTTCCCTCCAGCCTATTCCCTTTCCTTTTCATGCTTTTATTTTTCTCCCCTTCTCCCTTCCCCTCAAGAGTTTTCCTTTTGACTACCGCCTCCCTCAGTATTCCTTTCTCATCAGTCCTCCTCCCTTTTCCTCCGCTTCCCTCTTACTTATATATATATATATTTGAAACATTTAATTTTAAGACCTCGAATTTCAGATCCCCCTTACTTCTTGCCTCCCTTGTAACCACCCTTCCTTTCATAGCCCTTCCCCCTTCCTATTGCCTGTAGGATATGATAGATTTTTATACTTAATGTGGTATGCTATTTCTTCCTTGAACCAAGATTGATGAGAATAGATCTCATGAAAAGCTCTTCTCCCTCCCCTCTTTTCCTCTATTATGATATGTTTTGTGTCCCTTCTAGATACAGTCCTATACTTAACTGGTTGTGTTATTCCCTCCTTGCCCAGAACCAATGAGGGCAAAACTCATATAATGCTCATCTCCCTACCTTCTTTCCCTCTACTATACTGTTTTTATGCCTCTTTGTATGGCATAATTTATCCTTTTCCACTTCATTCTTTCCTCTTCTTGTACTGCAGTCCCTTTGAAGCCCTTAATAGGGTTTTTTTTCTTTAATTATCATTTTGTGTAATTTATACCCATACCCTCTATTTGTCTATAAACAGTTTACTCTTATTAAATAACAGGGTGTGCGTGTGTGTTTCCTTGTTTACCTTTTTATTTTTCTCTTGCATCTTGTATTTAGAGGTTGAATTTTCTATTGAGCTCTGGCTTTTTCATCAGGAAGGTCTGGAAATCTGTTATATCACTGAATGACCATCTCCTCGCCTGGAAGAATATGTTCAGTTTTGCTGGGTAGTTGATCTTCGGTTGTAACCCAAGCTCTTTTGCCTTGCTAAAAATTATATTCCACTTCCTCCCATCTTTCAGTGTAGAGGCTGCCAGATCCTTGAGATCCTCACTGTGGTTCCTCAATATCTAAACTGTTTCTTTCTGGCTGCTTGTAGTATTTTCTCCTTTACCTGGTAGTTCTGGAGTTTGGCTACAACATTTCACAAACTTTTCAATTTGGGATCTCTTTCAGGAGGTGACCAGTGAATTCTCTTTATTTGTATTTTAACCTCTGGTTCTAGTATCTCAGGGCAGTTTTCCTTGATGAGCTCTTGGAAAATGTTGTCCAGACTCATTTTTTTCATCATGATTTTCCTGTAGGCCTATGATTCTCAGATTATCCCTCCTGGATCTCTTTTCCAGGTCAGTTATTTTTCCATTGAGATATTTTACCTCTTTTTTCTAATTTTTCATTCTTGATGTTTTGTTTGACTGATTCTCGGTTCCTCATAGAGTTATCTGCTATAATTTGGTTGATTCTAGTTTTTAGTGAATTATTTTTCTCAGTTAGCTTTTGGAGCTCCTTTTCCATATCACACATTTTTCTTTTTAAGGAGCTGTTTTCTTCATTATAATTTTTTTTTAATTTTGCAATTTAGATTTTAAATGAAGTATTCATTTTCTTTTCTATCTCTCTAACTTGGTTTTTAAAGTTCTTTTTAAGCTCACCTAAGAATGCTTTCTGTGCTTGAGACCAGCTCCTGGTTGATGCTTCAGCTGTGTGTATGGAGTCAACACTGTCTCTCTCTGAATTTGGTTCCTCCCTCTCATGATAGCAGGACTCCAGAGTCTTTGTCTTTGCAGTCTGCTTTTAAGCCATTTTGAGGCAGGGCCCTAGTCACGCCCTTCCTCTGGGGTTCCCAAGCCTTTACTGTTTACAATTTTGCCCTGGGGCAATAATTACTGTTTTCAGAGGGGGGGATTGGAGCAGCCAGGGTTCATTCTGCCATCCTGGTCCCTGGAAGACCAGATAGGGGCTTTTTAAATTCCTAGGCTGCGGATTGGTAGTCCCAGGAGTAGCTGCTGCCCCTGCCAGGGGCCCTGCATTTGACTCTTACCCTGATTTGTCCAGTCCCAGCCCTGTGGTGATAGGCCTGGCAATGGTCCTTGTGGTTGGTGGGTCAATGTTGATCAGGCCTTGTCCAGGCCTCTGTGCTGCCCAGGATCCTCTCCATTCCTTCTTTTTCTAATCTACTCTTTATGTTCCTGCCAGAATAATCTTTTATAGCAAAAGTCCTCAGTGTCTTAGTGCTGCCTATCAAGTTAAGTTCAAAGTTCTCTGCCTGGCTTTTAAGACAAAGATTTCTAAATCAGCTTCTCCCCTCCCCCCATATCCCCAGGGATAAAGGAAACATTTGTTAATTAACTATGTTATCTTATTAAAATATCCCAAAGTACAAATTGATTTACAATAAATTAAATCAAAAACATTCTGATGTAGCTTTAAAAATGTTATCTATTTCTTATGTGCATATGCATAGTAAGACACTAGAATTTACTAATTTTTTTCATATTCAATAAGAGGTTTGATTTGGGTTAGGGTTACTGAAAGACTGAAAAAAAGTTGAGAACTCCAGCCCTACAACCTTTCAAGCCTTATCTTCTCTCAGGGCCCAGCTAAATGTCTGTCTAAAATAGGTGTCTAAGAAATACTCATAGAATTTGCTGTTACAGGATGGAAAGTGGATGCTGTCAAACTCTTCCTTAGTTTTCAGTAGATATAATGTATTCTTTACATGGAAGAGGGCAGGGATGATTCTTAAAGGGAGCACTATGTTCATTTTCAAAAGACATGCCACAATTTTCCATGTATGTTTTCGCTGTCACTCTCATTATTTTATATAGACATTTATAGTTCACTTGTGCTTTTAGTGACTGTCTAATGTCTTACACATTTACCATGAATAAAACCATAAAACCAAGAATAAAAAATGTAAATAAAATTCCTTGAAACTGTATTTAATGGCAATTGTTTTCATACCTGGGTAAAATCTGGGTCTTGAGATGAATCACTGAAGTCTCTGAACATTCCTACACTTTGAAGGTACTTCTGAATATTCTTAACTTTTTTTTCATCACGGCCTAAAGAGATTAAGGTAATTTAAGGAATTAAAGGTAAGAGACTTAATACATCCTAGACAAAGACTGTAAATGTGTGAATTCACCAGTAAATATAAAGCTGTTGAAAAATGCTACTAATTGAATGTTCTCTTCAAAAAGTCAATCAACAAGCATTTATGAAGTGTTTACTATGTACCAGGTACTATGCTGAGCCAGGGGATACAAAGAAAGGCAAAACATGACCCCAGCCTTCAAGGAGCTCACATTCTAATAGGAAGAGACAACATACAGATGATTAGGTACATGTAAGAAATTTGAGCTATGTATGAGATATGCAGCAGGAGCAATGGTGGTTGAGGGACGAGACTGGGAAAGGCCTCTTGTTGAAGGTGGGATTTGAGGTGAGTCTTGAAGAAGGTAAAAAAATCAGGAGGTGAGGTCAAAAGGAAGAGCATTCTGGGCCTGGGGGAGGATGGAAGCCAAGGAAAAGGCAAAAATTCACAAAGTCTTTTGTGGTCCTGACTATGTCAAAACAATGTAGCTTAAGCCTTACAGAAATGATTATCTTTACTCTAATTTTTGAGGCCAAAATTTTTTTTGGTAATCATCCTCTCATCACAATATTCATTGACTCCAAGTCACTTTCTAAACTTTAGAAAATATTGCTTTTATCCTCTGACCCTTCAACACTTCAATACTGTTATGCAGTGAACGTGAAGAAAAACAAAGGTAACATATTCGTAAAAGAAGCAAAGACAGACCTGGAAAGTGCTTTAGGTTCTACTCTTTTTTTTTTTTAAGCAATTGGGGTTAAGTAATTTGCTCAAAGTTACATAGCTAGTTATTTTATGTGTGGGTGCTAAGTACTGAGGCTGGAACCAATCCCGGGTCTTCCCGACTCCGGGGCCAATGCTCTTACTCACTGTACCACCTAGCTGCCCCTAGGTTCTACTCTTATATTAAACTGGGCATTTACTTTCTAGAAAGATCTTTCACTTCTCACTTACCTGTTTGGATGAGGTACTTGATACTAACTTCATCCACTGGGAAAAACGCAGCAGTTGCACCATACTCTGGACACATGTTGGCAATGGTGGCTCGGTCAGCAATGGACAACTGGGCTACCCCTGGTCCAAAGAACTCAACAAATTTGCCCACTACACCAACCTGGCGAAGGTGCTAATGGCAGAAATGATGAAAAAAAATCCTAGATCATTTGAATACTGTATTAAATATGTAAAAGCACAACAATGTAGGTACATATTCATGTGCCAGTGGGTGAGACAAAAAAATGTGCTCCCATAAACCAGCCCTGAAGGTAAACATTACAAATAAAAGTAAACTCACACAGTATTTCATTTTTTTTTTTTTGCTTTTTTGGAGGGGGGCAATAAAGAGCAATTGGGGTTAAGTGACTTGCCCAAGGTCACATGGCTAGTAAATGTTAAATGTCTGAGGCTACATTTGAACTCAGGTCCTTCTGACTCCAGGACCAGTGCTCTATTCACTGTGGCACCTAGTCACCCCTCACACAGTATTTTCTTTTTTCTTTTTTTTTATATTAATTTATTAGTTTAGTTTTAGTTAACAAGATTCAGTCCCATAGTTCCTTGATTTTCATATTTCCTTTCCCTACCTCCCCCCAACCCCCACAACAGCATATGGTCCAGTATAGGATCTGCAAATACTTTCATATTAGACATCAGTCCAATTACAAAGGCATATTGTACTAGGTGGGATGAAAAATGGTAAAGAAGAAATAAAACCAAACAATGAAAAGAAAAAGATCAATTAGTTTGCTTCCATCAGGATTCAAGCTCAGTTCTTTCTAGTTATATCTCTGGATGTCACATTTCTCTCCTTCATGAGTCTTTTGGGATTGACTTATATCACTGCATTGCTGAGAAGAGTCCAGTCTGTCATAGTGGGTCATCACACATATGTTGTGTCTGTCACACAATATTTTTTTTTGCCTTTTGGAGGGCAATTGGGGTTAAGTGACTTGCCCAAGGTCACACGGCTAGGTTTTTGTTTGTGTGTGCGTTAAGTGTCTGAGGCCGGATCCAAACTCAGGTCCTTCTGACTCCAGGGCCGACACTCTACTCACAGTGCCACCTAGACGCCCCCTATCACACAGTATTTTCAAAGAAATTAAATCAGCCTATACTTTTCCTTGTGAAAATTATTGTGGGAATAAAAATGAATTAAATTCTTTTTTGTTCATTCAAAATAAATTTCTCCTTGTTCTGAATAAGTAGACAACTGGTTTATTTCCAAGACTTCAAAAAGAAATTATCATGAATCTAAGACCAGGCTAAAATTAGAGCTATCAAAAAAGAATCAATCTGATTCACTTTAGCATAGCTATACAATTCCACAATAAGTCACCAAGACCTTACCATTCAAGGTTTTTATCTAAATGTGTCATAGCAAAATTAGCTGATTCTTTTCATTACACCAGTTTCCTCCTCAATTGTATTTACCTAAGAATAATTTGCACAAAGGAATTTATACCTAAGCTTCCTTTGTACAGAATGGAAAAGTAATCCATAGACAAGGAAGTGTAAAGGCTAGCAGGCCAGACATGGAGTCATAAGGCTGAGGTTTAAATCTCAAATCTGACACATACTTGAATGACTATGGGCAAGTTTCTTAACCCTTCACTACTTAAGGCAACTCAAAGGTTCTCCAAGATTCCAAGTTATAACTAAGTTATTAGTTTGCTTGGATGGGGGAGAGAGGGGAATCTCCACACTAGGAGCTGCTTACATCTCTGCAATCCCCCTCTAAAACATTTATACCAGGCTCAGAAAATTGTTGTTCTCTGTTTCTATAAAAGACAAAATTTCAGTGATGCCAGCACCTGAAATGTCACTTTGAGCAAATTTGCTAGACTACAGAATCATTCAACATGACAAGACAGTTGGCAGAGAAAGTAGATTTTGAAATTTTATCTTCCAATAAGTTTAACTCAAAAATAAGAAAGAGGCATTTAAAAAAATAAATATCATCAACTTCCAAAACATCCTAAGTCTCCATAATGTGCAAGAGGAAAGGAATTTATATAATTATCAATCATTCTTCTAGGAAAAGTCTTTCAAATATAATCTACCTTCTTTTCACATGGTAAACAGCCCTGCTCTCCTAAAAAGGAGGTCCTCTGAGATCTTTTATGAAGAACTTAGTGTCTTTTCAATTTTCAATAATTTCAAATGTAAAATTTGTTGGACATTGCAAAATAACCCATGTCAGAACACAAGAAGTACTATAAAAACCAGATATTTTCTTCAGAAATATACCTGAAATTTACTTGGCAGCTATAATTTAAAAAGAACTATGAAGTAGAGGTATCATGAAATTAATACAGCAACTAATCTGAAGTTTAACTACCCATTCCCAGAATATTCTCCAAGCCTATATATGCCCATGGTTTCCATAAATTTTAAGGGGTCTATTTCCTATTTCCCTTCTCCAATAGCATAGCACTGTTTAACATTATTACATCTTGAAAATTACAAAATGAAAGCAGTTACCTTGGTGATTGTCAGAACTATATCTGTGGAAGTTACCAGAGGATCAGGATTTCCCTGCAGCTTGTAACCGAACACTTGAGGAAGCACCATGCTGATTGGCTGTCCAAGCATGACAGCTTCTGCTTCTATTCCACCCACACCTGAAAATAAATGACTTAATGTGATTAATATTTAAATTAATGTGATTAATATTTAAATAGGAGAAGAAAAGAGGCAGTCAATTGTCACGACAAAACAGATTCTTTAGTGTATTATTATTTATAGTATCTTCCAGAAGGGGAGCTATAGCCACTAAAATAAGACAGGCATAAAGACTGGATCTGTGATTTTTCACATAGGGAATTCCTGAATGAGAATTTTCTCTACCAATTCAGGTCAACAAGTTCTCATCTGAGAGCAGGCTCGAACAACACATGGTCCTCAGGGCTTACAGCTACCAAAGGATTTCCAGCAGCCATTGAAAAATGTAGAGGATGTAAAAAGAAAGTAAAGATGCAATGAGTGCTTTGTCACTGCCCTGCTGAACACAACTTCCACTATTCACTACTGTGCCAATCATCTAATTTGGCAGATGGTTGTCACTAAGCACTCTCTCCTGTTTGCCACATGATCTGAAGCAACCACTACTATCAGTGTGTCTCTATTCTGAAAGAAGTGAGAGTCAGATCTTTACAATGTGTTTTTGGTCATTAATAAATATAAACAGTAAGAAACCCTGAAAAATATATTAAAATTTGTACTGCTTAGCAAAGTAAGTTTTTAGAACATTAATGTGATTTCATGATAAATAAAAATCTTAAGTGTAATTAATTGATATTAATTAAAATTCCCTTTTTAAAAAATATGGTTTATTTTCAAAATAGTTTAATCATTAATTATACCTTTACTTGGGAAGTGAGCAGCTAAAAATCTATCTGTGGCCCAAAGAAATTTAGCTTATCTTAATTTTTGTCCCTACCTACTACCAAGTTGTCTTAGAGACATGCCGTCTTAGAGCAATGTCAGAGCATTGAAGAGATTAGTGTCTTTTTTGGGCCCACAGCCAGTAGGGATCAAAAGAACTTGAACCCAGGTCTTCCTGGCTTTGAGGCTAGCTCTCTATGGACTATATTACTGCTGCCTCACCATCAGTCAAAATGTTAAGAAAAAAGCAAACTTAAGCTTTGGTCAGAATACTGTGCTGAAGCCCAGATCCTATGTTCAGTCTTTTTGTATGATAATTTGCTTGACAATGCACAGCTATAGACTGTATCTCTAAGCTAGATGTCTTATTTATCATAGAGGACTCAGATGGAACCAGTGTGAATGAATCAGGACAAGTGTACCCCCACACAACTGGAAAACAAATGCCAAAACTTTTATGCTACCAATAAGAGGTCATTAATGCCTTCATTTTCATCCTTGGAAGACAGTCAGTACTATTACTAAGCCCAGGCCCTGAGAGGGTTAATAATCTGCAAAGTATTTCATACATTTAGTCTGACAGAGTAAGAGTTTAATAAGTATTAGGGTCAGTGGGATCTAGAAATTATAACACTGGAATAGGAAGGGTCAAGAATTCTTCCTGGTGTTATTATTTTCAAACCAGTGAGCAACAGGTAAGAACCTGAAAGTGTACTTACCCCAACCCAGGACACCCAGACCATCAATCATTGTGGTATGTGAATCAGTGCCCACCAGGCTGTCTGGATAGTAGTACCCATTCTGCTCAAATACCACTCTTGCCAAGTACTCTAAATTCACTTGGTGGATAATCCCTGAGCCAGGGGGAATAATCCTCATGTTGTAAAAAGCCTGGGAGCCCCACTAAGATAAAAAAAAAAAGGAAACAAAACTGAGTATCTGATACACATGTAACACCACACACACTGAAAAAGAAAAAACAAAATCCAACCAAATTTTACTCCTACCTTTAAAAATTCAAATCTTTCTCTATTCCTTTCAAATTCTAGGTCTTGGTTCTTCTGTACACTATCTGGCCTGCCAGAGAGAAGAATCAAATGTGTAAATATAAAGGTCTGATACAATCTTTTTTTAAAATCAATTTATTAGTTTAGTTTCAGTTAACAAGATTCAATTCCATGGTTCCTTGATTTTCAAATTTCCTTTACTTCCCTCCCCCCACGACAGCATATAGTCCAGTATAGGATCTGCAAATACATTCATATTAGACATTAGTCCAATTACAAAGGCATATTGTACTAGATGGAATGAAAGATGGTTGGATACAATCTTTCATGTGTAATCTGATACCATTTGGTTTTACTCCACACATTAGTACATCTAAAAAAGTTCCAAGTAGATGTTAAGCAAAATACTTATTCCAGAGAAAAAAAGGAAGGGTGTTATCACTGAACAAGTAGACAAAGTTGCTATATTGTAGTTCACATGATTTATATGATGCTCAGAATTCAACAAAGATAATACATGTTAACTAAATTTACAGTCAGATCAATCTAACAATGAAATTTTATTCCTGGTAACTCTTAGGCTTAAGACATCTGCAGTAGGAATAATATCATATGGAAAGGAAGGAAAAAAAACTTTTAAAATTATTCCTAAATAGATATCGACAGACAGCCATTTTATTTATACTTATGGATGGGAAAATAAGACAGTGATATTAAGTGATTTGTCCAATCACAGTCAATTATGGGAATGATTCCCAGGTGAATGTTTTCTGCAGGGACTTGTTCTTATTTATCTCTAGGACTTTCCCATAGACTATTAGAGTGCTCTCTCCCCCATTCCTTTATTATCAAGCATTTTTTAAATATTTTATTTTTTCTCTTTGCCACATTTTTCTCACTCCCTCCCAAGGAAAAAAGGAAAGTGGGAGGGAAGGAGAGAGCAAAAGGGAGACAGGGAAGAAAAGAACAAAGGAAGGAGGAAGGTAAAGACAGAGAGAAGAAATGAAAGAAGGAGAGAAGGTAAGAAGGAGGGAGAGAGAAGAAAGGATGGAGGGAAAGGAGGAAGGAATGGCAGATTGAGGGTCAGAAGGCTTGTCTTTCATTCCATTCTCAGATTTTCCACTATTTCTGTGATCACAGGGAAATCACTTCACTTCATTTCTCTCTCAGTTCAGTCATTTGTAAAACGAGTGGTTTGGATTAAATTACTGCTAAGGATCCTTCTAGCATTAAAGTTCTATGATCTGATGCCTTTAGCAGTACTCCTCTACTTGCTGACTCCCTATTTAATGACCAAAAAGGACTTCTCCAAACTTTTCTCTCTCCTTTCAAGTCCCCAATTCCTACTATGTAGCAGACTTGGCATTCTACTTTGCTGATAATATTTAGTACACCTGATTGAAGCTCCCTCAACTTTTTGGCATCATGCTCTATTTAATCTCTTCTTTCTTCAGAAGTACAGGTACTCCTTATCCCTCTAGTTATGGTAAATCCCTTTTGGTTCATGCTCTTGATTTGAATCCTTCCTGTCTTCTAGTGGGACTTTGTTTCAAGAACCACCGTCTTGCAACCGTAATCTTTCCATTGTCACTGGCTTCTTTCCATTTACCTAAATACTTGCTTAGATTTTCCCAGTCCTAAAATTTTTTCTTTTGAATTCACCCTTTTTCTTCGTTCCTTTTTGTGACTGAACTATTACACTTGTCACCAAAAGTTGCCTATGTATTACAGTGCCATTCCTATACATCTCTTCAATTTTCACCCACTTGCAATCTGATTTCTATCTCTGCTACTCTACTGAAATGTCTTTTTCATGGCTCTTTAGTAACTTTCTAATTGTCAAATATAGTGGCCTTTTTTTCAGTGTTCCTAATCGTTGATCTCTTCACATCATGCAAAACTTTTTACTATTGCTTCCAGGAGCTTTACTTCCCCTTTAACTCTCCTGTAGACTGAGTACAAAGTGTGACATGAGATACAAGAAGGGGAAAAATCCTTATCAAGTTGGGGATAAGAGAAAGGTAAGATCAAGGAAGGCTTCTTGGAGCATGTGAAGTCAGAGTGGGACTTACCTCATATTACTTTGTATTATAATTGGAAAGAAATCATGGGATAGAGAGTAGAATGCTGGACTTGGAATCAGAAATATTTTAATTAAGGGGGCCATGTCTAGTCATCCTGATCTATATTTTGCCACTGGACCCAGATGGCTCTGGAGGAGAAAATGCAGTTGGTGACTTTACACAGTCCTCCCTCATTTAAATCCAATTCACTTGCAAGTCATGGCATCATGGTCTTCTTTCAGAACAAACAACAACAACCTGAGTTAAAATCCCATCCTCACATACTTATTGGCTGTGTGACCCTGGGCAAGTCACTTAAAACTTTCTCATCCTCAACTTCTTCAGGAGCAAAATGAGGCTTATAATACCTGTAGCATTTTACTCATAGGATTACTCTAAGGATCAAATGAGAATCTATGTAAAATGCTTTGCAAACCTCAAAGCACTATGCAAATGTCAGTTAGACATTATATATATATGTATTGTTAAAGACTCTTCCAGCTTTAAAGTTCTACAATGTGATGCAGCTTAGGGTCATATATAATATGTTATATTATATATATAACTATATTAATATGATCTTAGTGACAGATTGCTATGGGTCAAACAACTTCAAAAGGTTGGCCATTAGGTGAAGAATGTTTTTGTCATGCTGAACCAAAGAGTAGGGAATGGATCTGTGATTTTACAGATACAGAAATCTCCAGGGTGAGGAAGTTCCCTCTACCAGTATAAAGCTCTCTCAATCTTTTCTGCAATTAAAGGTTTTAAAGAATTGTCTAGAGCATGAGAGATTAAGTGAATGACTAGCTCAAGAACAAACAGACAGAAGTGTCAGAAGCTGGATTTGAAGGCAGGTATTCCAAACTTTGAGATCAACTCTCTAAGCACTCCTTAACTAACTCTTGGGCCAACTAATAGCACAGAAAAACAAAATGATTTTCAAATCCCAGGAACACCCATTTTGCTTTCCTTATGGTGGGAAAGGTGCATGGGTGGGGTAGGGCAAGCAGAAGATGCTGGGACTTGAAGTTTTAGGGCCATCCTTAAATATTAATTTAACTCTTGGAACTCTTAAGGTGAGATCTTTGTCTGATTAACAGTGAGTTAATATATTAATGGAGGAATTAAACCACATTCATATTGATATTCTCATCCTAAATGGAAAAAATGCAGAGATGCTAGGAGGCTATCTTCAAAGCCAGGAAGGCATGAGGTGACCTTTCAGTGCTGCAGGAAAGTCTTTCAGTCTGTAAATTGCAGAAAAGGGGTTAACTTACATTGGTAGAGGAATTTTACTCACCTGGGAGTTCCCTATACCAATGAAATCACAGATCTAGTCCTTATCCTTTTCCATTATAGGTAAAATCAGAAGACATAGGGAAGCTGCTACTAAATAGAAGGACGACTCACATGTTCTTCTTAGGGAATTGATTTGGCTTCACTGTGCACTTTGACACAACAAGCAACATTTTGGGGGATACTTGGTTATCTTACCCATACAGAAAAAGAGACTAAAAAAAAGAAATAAATAGATGTTATGTTGAACGGAACCATTAACATTTCTATTCATTCTATTTTCTCTCTCTCTCTCTCTCTCTCTCTCTCTCTCTCTCTCTCTCTCTCTCTTTCTGTCTCTCCCTCTCTCCCCCCTCTCTCTTTCCCTCTCCTTCCCCTCCTCCCTTCCTCCGTTCTCTCTCTCCCTCTTCAGTGCTTTATTATCAACATCACTGATGGCAGAATCACCAACATTGGATTCCACCATCTTGGAATCATCATAATTTGCTATGTGAGGAGTCAGAAAGATCAATTCGGATAAATTAAGTATGGACAATGAAATGTGTCATGAACAAATACACAGAAATCAAACTCATTTTTGAGAAGACAATTTTAAAGGCATGCAGAGATTGATTTTTTATGATGTTTCAAAAATAAAGAGGAGGATCTAAAAGAAAAGATGAATTATACTGATGTTACTGAAAAAGGGAACAAAATAGATATTAGCAACTATGAAACCCTATGCTTCTTTTTTTTTTTTAAAGAACAAGATCATTTAGTTTGCTTCCATCAGGATTCAGGTACAGTTCTTTCTAGTTATATCTCTGGATGGCGCATTTCTCACTTTCTTGAGTCTTTCAGGATTAACTTATATCACTGCATTGCTGAAAAGAGTCCAGTCTGTCATAGTTGGTCATCACAGATATGGTATGTCTGTGATTGTATACAGATTTCTTCTGATTCTACTCTTCTCGATCAGCATCAGTTTGTATAAGTCTCTCCAGGTAATTATGAAATCTGTCACCTCTTCATTTCTTATAGCACAATAATATTCCATTACATTCATGTACCACAACTTGTTTAGCCATTCCCCAATTGGTGGGCACCCCTTCAGTTTCCAATTCTTTGCAACCACAAAAAGGGCTGCTAAAATATTTTTGTACATATGGGTCTTCCTCCCACTTCTAGGATCTCTTTGGGATATAACCCTAGAAGTGGCATGGCTGGGTCAAAGGGTATGAAATTATTTATAATCCTTTGGGCATAATTCCAGATTGCTCTCCAGAATGGTTGGATAAGTTCACAACTCCACCAGCAATGTATTAGTGTTCCAATTTGTCCACATCCTCTCCAGCATTTGTCACTTTCTTGTTTTGTCATCTTAGCCAATCTGACTGGAGGGATGTGGTATCTCAGAGTTGTTTTGATTTGTATTTCTCTAATTAATAGTGATTTAGAGCATTTCTTCATATGCTTATAGATATCTTTAATTTCTTTCTCTGAAAATTTCCTATTCATATCCTTTGACCATTTCTCAATTGGGGAATGACTTGTATTCATATAGATTTGGCTCAATTCTCTATAAATTTTAGAAATGAGTCCTTTATCAGAGACACAGATTGTAAAAATTCTTTCCCAATTTCCCACCTCCCTCTTGATCTTGGTTACATTGGCTTTGTTTGTACAGAAGCTTTTCAATTTAATGTAATCAAAATTATCACTTTTTCCATTTTATAGTGCTCTCTAATTCTTGTTTGGTCCTAAAGTCTTCCCCTCTCCACAGATCTGTCAGGTAAACTATTCCTTGCTTTCCCAAATTGCTTACAGTATCATCCTTTACACCTAGATCATGTACCCATTTGGACTTGATTTTGGTATATGGTGTTAGATAATGGTCTATGCCCAGTTTCTGCCATACTGTATTCCAGTTTTCCCAGCAGTTTTTGTCAAATAGTGCATTCTTATCCCCAAAACTGGGGTCTTCGGGTTTATCGAACCCGATTGCTATATTCATTAACTGCTGGGTCTCCTGCATCTAATCTATTCCATCGATCCACTACTCTACACCTCTGCCAGTACCAAGCAGTTTTGATGACTGCTGCTGTATAATACAGATTAAGATCTGGCATAGCTAGTCCACCTTCCCTAGTGTTTCTTTTCATTAATTTCCTTGATATTCTAGACCATTTGTTTTTCCAAATAAATTTTGTTATTATTTTGTCTAACTCTAGAAAGTAGTTTTTTGGTAAAGTGATTGGTATGGCACTAAATATATAGTTTAGTTTGGGTAAAATTGTCATTTTTATTATATTAGCTCGACCCAGCCATGAGCAATTGATATTTTTCCAACTATTTAGAGATCTGCATTTATTTGTGTGAGAAGTGTTTTGTAGTTGTGATCATATAGATTCTGGGTTTGTTTTGGCAAGTAGATTCCCAAATATTTTATAATGTCTACAGTGACTTTAAATGGGATTTCTCTTTCTATCTCTTGCTGTTGAGTTTCATTAGAGATGTACAGGAATGCTGAGGATTTATGTGGGTTTATTTTATATCCTGCAACTTTGCCAAATTTATTTATTGTCTCTAGTAGTTTTTTACTTGATTCTCTAGGATTCTCTAAGTATATCATCATACCATCTGCGAAGAGTGATAGCTTGGTCACTTCTTTACCTAATTTGATTCCTTTGATTTCTTTTTCCTCTCTAATTGCTACTGCTAGTGTTTCTAGTACCAGACTGAATAAGAGGGGTGATAGTGGACACCCTTGTTTCACTCCTGATCTTATTGGAAAGGCTTCTAGTTTATCCCCATTGCATGTAATACTTACTGATGGTTTTAAATAGATGCTATCGACTATTTTGAGGAAGGCTCCATTTATTCCTATACTTTCTAGTATTTTTAATAGGAATGGGTGTTGTACTTTGTCAAAAGCCTTTTCTGCATCTATTGAGATGATCATGTGGTTTCTGCTAGTTTTATTGTTGATGTGCTCAATTATACTGATGGTTTTCCTAATGTTAAACCATCCTTGCATTCCTGGAATGAATCCTACCTGATCAGAATGTATTATTTTTGTGATAAGTTGCTGGAGTTTTTTGGCTAATATTTTATTTAGAATTTTTGCATCTAAATTCATGAGGGAAATTGGTCGATAATTTTCTTCCTCTGTTTTATCTCTTCCTGATTTAGGAATCAGTACCATATTTGTGTCATAAAAAGAGTTGGTAGGACTCCTTCTTTACTAATTTTCCCAAATAGTTTGTAGAGTATTGGAATCAATTGTTCTTTCAATGTTTGACAGAATTCACTAGTAAACCCATTTGGCCCTGGAGATTTTTTCCTAGGGAGTTCTTTGATGGCTTGTTTGATTTCTTTTTCTGAGATGGGGTTATTTAGGTAATTCACTTCCTCTTCAGTTAATCTGGGCAATTTGTGATTTTGTAAATATTCATCCATTTCACTAAGATTGTCATATTTATGTGCATATAATTGGGAAAAATAATTCCTCATTATTATTTTGATTTCCTCTTCATTAGAGGTAGATTCACCCTTTTTATTTTTGATACTCATAATTTGGTTTTCTTCTTTCTTTTTTTTATCATATTGACTAAGGGTTTATCAATTTTGTTGATTTTTTCATAAAACCAGCTCTTAGTTTTATTTATTAATTCAATGGTTTTCTTAATTTCAATTTTATTAATCTCACCTTTGGTTTTCAATATTTCTAATTTAGTACTTAATTGGGGATTTTCAATTTGTTCTTTTGCTAGCTTTTTCAATTACATGTCTAATTCATTGACCTCCCTTCTCTCTGCTTTAATTAAGTATGCACTCAGGGATATAAAACTTCCCCTGAGAACTGCCTTTAGTGCATCCCACAAATTTTGGTATGTTGTTTCATTATTATCATTCTCTTGAATGAAATTGTTGATTGTTTCTATAATTTCTTGTTTGACCCACCAATTTTTTAGGATTAAATTTTTTAATTTCCAATTAGTTTTTAGTCTATCTTTCCATGGCCCTTTATTGCATATAATTTTTATTGCATCATGATCTGAGAATGATGCGCTTAATATTTCTGCCTTTCTGCACTGGATTGTGAGGTTTTTATGCCCTAGTACATGGTCTATTTTTGAGTATGTACCATGCACTGCTGAGAAGAAAGTAAATCCCTTTTTATCCCCATTCAGTTTTCTCCAGAGATCCATCATATCTAGTCTCTCTAAGATTCTATTCACCTCCTTAACTTATTTCTTGTTTATTTTGAGGTTAGATTTATCGAGTTCAGAGAGGGGGAGATTAAGGTCCCCCACTAGTATAGTTTTGCTATCTATTTCTTCCTCTAATTCCTTTAACTTCTCCTCTAGGAATTTGGATGCTATACCACTTGGTGCATATATATCAAGTAGTGATATTGCTTCATTCTTGATGGTGCCTTTTAGTAGGATATAGTTTCCTTCCTTATCTCTTTTAATTAGATCTATTTTTGCTTTTGCTTTATCTGAGATAAGTATTGCTACCCCTACTTTTTTTACTTTAGCTGAGGCATAATAAATTTTACTCCAACCTTTTACCCTTACCCTGTGGATATCCCTTTGTTTCAAATGTGTTTCTTGTAGACAGCATATTGTAGGATTATGGTTTTTAATCCATTCTGCTATCCGCCTCTGTTTTATGGGAGAGTTCATCCCATTCACATTCACAGTAATAATGACTATCTGTCTCTTCCCCTCCATCCTATTCCCTCCCCTGTTTGTGTTTTTTTTTTCTCCCTTCTCCCTTCCCCTCCTTGAAGTTTTCCCTTTTGACCACCCCCTCCCTCAGTGTTCCCACCCAGTGATCCCTCTTCTTAACCTACCCTCTCCCCTTATTATTGTTTCCCTCCCTTCTAATCCCCCCTTTTAGTCTCCTCTTTTTCACCCTCCCTTACCCTTCTGCTTTCTATAGGATGAAGTAAGTTTTTATACTTATCAGAGTGAATTACTCCCTGTTTGACACCAAACCAATGAGAGTAAATTTCAAACATTGCTCCTCTCCCTCCCTCCTTTTCCTCTATTTAATGAGTTTATGTGTCTATTCACATTAAAATCTTAAACTTCACTGATTTAAGTTGATCCCTCTTTGAACCAGAACCAGTGAGAATAGTGTTTAGATGTTTTTCCCTCTCTCTTTCTTTCCCCTCTTCTATAGTGTGTTTTAATGTCCCTTCAGATGGCATATTTTACCTTTTCCTAGCTCATCTTTTCCTTTTTCCCATTACAGTACCTTTGATCCCCTTAATAGTTTTGTTTTTTTTTGACATCAGGTTAGTGCATTCATACCCACATCCTCTATCTAAGTATAACCTTTTTGAAGGTCATGATAATCATAAAGGTTTTGAATATTGACAGTTATCAGCTCCACATATAGGGATGTGAACATTTTGCTCTTGTTGCATCCCAAGTAATGAGCGTGTGTTTGTGGATGTGGGTGTGTGCACTTATGCATGTGTGAGTCTGTGTTTCTCTTGTTTACCTTTTTATGTCTTTCTTGAGTCTTGTAATTGGAGATCAAATTTTCCATTGAGCTCTGGCTTTTTCATCAGGAACATCTGGAAGTCCCTCATTTCATTAAACAACCATCTCCTTGCCTGGAAGATTATGCTCAGTTTTGCCGGGTAGTTAATCCTTGGTTGTAGTCCTAGCTCTCTTGCCCTACGAAATATCAGATTCCAGTCCCTCCGCTCTTTTAATGTAGAAGCTGCTAGGTCCTGTGTGATCCTAACTGTAGTTGCTCGATATATGAATTGTTTCTTTTTGACTGCTTGTAGAATTTTTTCTTTAATCTTGTAATTCTGGAAATTGGCTACTATATTTCTTGGAGTTTTCAGTTTGGGATCTCTCTCAGGAGGAGTCCGGTGAATTCTGTCAATAGTTATTTTATCTTCTGATTCCAGGACCTCAGGACAGTTTTCTTTGACAATCCCTTGGAGGATGTTGTCTAGGCTGCTTTTTTCATCACGGCTTTCTGGTAGACCAATAATTCTTAGGTTGTCTCTCCTGGATCTGTTCTCTAGGTCAGTTATTTTTCCAGTGAGATATTTTACATTTTCTTGCAATTTTTCGATCGTCTTGTTTTGTTTGATTGACTCTTGCTGCATCATAGAGTTCTGAGCTTCAATTTGATTGTTTCTAATTTTTATCGAATTACGGTCTTCAGTTATTTTTTGAAGTTCCTTTTTTAGGGAGGTATTTTCTCCAATTACTTCACTGAGATGTTTTTCCAAGTTGGTCACTGCCTCCCTGATTTGGTCTTTAAAATTTTTCTTAAGCTCCTCCAGGAATGCTATTTGGGCTTGAGACCAGATCATGTTTCCTTCTGTGGTCTCAGGTGTGGGTAGAGAGTCTATATTGTCCTGTGTATTTTGTTGTTCTTGCCCTGCATAGTATGCTCGAATAGACTTTTTTGCCTTCCCCTTCTCCTTCTCAGCTTCTTTTTTCCCATTGTGACTTCCTCTTTCTTAGTTTCTCAGGCTATGAGTTTAGGGCCTGATCCTTGACTTTGAATACCTCTGGGTGGCTAGTTTATGGCTAAGTCAGGGAAGTCAATGAGGGATGTAGATGAGTAGGTATGGGTGCTTCTGATCACTTCAGATTTCTTCCTCTATACCCCTGGGCTATAAGTAGGCTTTTGTTGGTAAGGAGAGGTGAGGCTTTTTGGGACCCCACCCTCTCTTCTCTTCAGACTCCTGGCTATCTCAGTTACACCCCCTTCTTGGAGACTCTCAAGCCTGGGGCTATTTCCATTAACTTGGGATTTCAATCTGGGTGGGAGACTTATCTTTGGGTTTTCTGCTTCATGAAGGAGGGATGGGAGGATAGGAGCAGCTAGAATTTACTTTGCCATTCCAGCCCCTGTATTATACAGGCAGGCAGTTTCTAACCTTCCAGGCTGGGGGCTGAATGCAGCCAGAGAAGCCGCTCTTTCCACTGAGGGCCCAACTCTCCTACCTGGCTCCACTGATCCTACCCTTCCGAGATATGACTGTGATTCATCCTTGGTAAGTCTGCAGGCTGGGGCTTTTGCTCTCTCTGGTGTAGTCTGCTTGTCTGCTCTTAGGTCTGGGCTGTGCAAACACCACGCGCTCTGCGCTCGACCAGTCCGGACACACTGGGCAACCTCCTGGGCTGGACTCTGCCACACTTCGTCTTCCAGTGGGCTCCGTCACTCCGGTTTCCACTCAGATTCACCCTTTGAGCCTTAGTGACCCAGGAGCTCATCGAGGTTACTGCTTCCTTTCTGCCATCTTGGCTCCTCACCCCTCCCAATTCCCTATGCTTAATTCTACACCTCTAAAATTTTTATGAAAATGCTACAAGAGTATTCCAGAAGAGAACAGTCAAGATTTTCATAAAGTCAATTTTAAATAATAAACCATACTGTCATAGTTACAAAACTAAGTGTGTCCTTAAGAACCCACACCATTTTTCATCTCCTATGTACTGGAAAGGACACTATAAGAGTCATATAGGCCAAGTTATATGGCTCAGGTAGTTCACTTAATTTGTCTGAGCTTCCATTTCCTCCTCTGCAATCTAAAAGAGGAACAAGATTTGTGTCATGAACCTCACAGAATTGTGAGAAGAGGACTTTGTAAACCTAAAAAAAGTGCTATATAAATCTTTAATATTATAGGTCAAACTCCTCTACTTTTTTATGACTATCCAACCCTTAGTTTCACACAACTTTTTCCCTTACCATCTTTAACATGGTCCCACGGATTCTTAGAACTCTCATGAATTCTGTGATCCAGACAAGTTGGTCCCCACAGCTTTTCAGTGACTGTTTCTCATTTCTTGAAATACTCTCCCTCCTCTTCTTGGAATTCCCAGCTTCCGTTAAGGCTCAGCTCAGGTACCACAAACCACAAAAATCTTTCAGTTGTCCTCCCTCACCACTCCCAAGTAGCTTGGTACTGATTTTGCATATTTTAAAATTTATTTATTTGGTTTTCTACATGCCACCCCTTCCCCCACCAACACAAACAGAATCTAAAGGCCTTGACAGCAGAGACTTTCAGTTTTGCCCCTATGCCCAGTGCCTAGCACACAGTAGGCACTTAAAAGTACAGTTGCATTGAACTGAATTGAACCTAGCTCATTTGGTGCATGATATAAAGATTATAAGGAGGAATATTTGTGTACTTAAGAGAATAAATTGTATTAAACTGGTGCTTACAAAATTTTCACAAATTAATCAATGTAGGCTGTTGCTCTGATATATTAATCCAGATAATTCAAGTCTATACAATAAAACAGTACTTTTAGTAAACAGAACCACAAAAACTATATACACAGGCCACAGCAAAGTTAATGGAAAGAACAACAACAAAGAAACAATACTGTGTGATTTTTAACAACCATGGACACTCAGAAAAGTTGTAAAAAATACATCCTCCTCAGTTCTTTGCAGAGGTGGGGAGACTATGAATGTGGATTATTTTAAAGAATGTAAAACTTAGTAAATATGTGGGTTGGGTTTTGCTGAACTGCTTTTTTTCTCCTTTTAAAAAAATTCTTTTTTTACAAGGGAAGGTGGAATCTATTTGGAAATAAAGGTGATATAAAAAGGGAAGATATCGATAATAAATTGTAATTGGCATTTTAAAAATGGAAACTCTGCTAGTCAGTAGTTGTCTATGCTGTTCTGGTATTCTAAGCAAAAGTACAAAGGACGAAATGCCTCCTAGCCTCTGGTATCCCTTGAGTAGCTGATTTTAACAATGAATTGGGGTCAAAGTTCCAAAGGAATATAGGTAAGATTAATGAAATAATGTATTCTCTCTCATAAGTGACTTTTCAATTAGTTCTTCTAGTGCCAAATCCTAAAAGGTTTTTTTTTTTTAGGGGGAGTGGCTTTGGAATACATAAATCAAGATAATAATAAACTCAAGTTTCTACCTTGCTTTAAGGTTTGCAAAACACTGCCCCAAATGATTTCACATATTTTTATCTTCCCCATTTGACAAATGGGGAAACTGTATATTCAGATAGCTATTTATATGTCCTAGTTAGAATTATAACCGAGGTCCCCTAAATCTAAATTAATCAGTTTTCCCACTATCTTACAGCTGTCTCCTTACTGTAGGCTCTGCTAATTCCTAAAGACAGGTACTATGTAGTGTTCACTTATACTACTAAGATCGGATCAAAATCCTAGTAGAAAAGTCTCACCAGCCCCTCCAGTTCTTTGTTAGTTAAATTTAGGAGATGTAAAGTTGGCAAAAGCTCCACAGTACATAATTTCTTGAGATATTGGGTACACATTTCATTGAATGATTCGTAAAAATGAAGGATCAGACATAGAGCTCAGCTTTAAAGAAAAACAGCAAAAACTTATAATCAATCTGTTCTCTAATTTCATAAAGAATTTCTATTTCCTAGATTTCAACATCACTCTGAAATCAGAGTTCATGCCTGGACTTTGTTTTTGTCTTTAGCAATGTTTTACTACTTTAATGCAAACTACAAAGGTCAATAAGGAAAAGTTAGTGATGTGGAAGGCCAATGTCTGCAGAGCGTGTGGTGTGTGTGGATATCTCAGCTAAAAAAAGGCTAGGCTATTAACTTATGAACTGGACAAAAAACAAGGAGTAAACAAGTAAATACACATTACCTAGGCACCTACTATTTACCAGACACAAAGTTAAAAAGAAAAGACACAAAAGAAAAAAAAGCAACAAGAGAAACAATTCCTGTTCTCATGGAGCTTTACATTCCACTGAGGGAAACAACTTGTATATGTAGTAAGATAAAGAATAAATAAAAAATGAGTGCAAGACAAAGTTAAACACAATTTGCTTAGGTTATAGCCTTTAAATATACACACAAAAACACACATACATACAATACAAGCACATACACACATACCCTTTACTTAAGTTTCACTCCGATGTCAAAGAAATGTTTTACAGATGGCTAAAGGTTCTCTAAGAACATGCCGGTGGAATATAGCTCTTACAAAGTCCTATAGACATCGGGCTTCAGGCTCTCTGAGGACCAGGATGGCTTCAAAGTAATTTTTTTTAATCCACTGTAACTCTCCAAAACCATCTACTGAATATGTAGCAGACTTCTGATAAGTATGGAAAAGAAGCAACATCATATACGAACAAAGTCTTAGACTGTATACACATACATACACATATGCCATGTAAAGATGAACATACACGTCTGCTCTGTTAATTTCATGTCATTCATGTATGTTCTTCATTTTCTAATGTAGTGTTACATGTCAAGACACTGAGAGAAAATAGTACCATATGATTCTATTCAAGATGAAAGATGTTATACTTTTATTTTGCCAGAGTGACTTCTAAAATAATGATGACAGCATTTATCCAGCATTATAGAGTTTGTGGGGTACTCTTATAAATATTATCTCCTTTTATTCTCAAAACAACCCTGAGAAGTAGGTGCTGTCATTGTCCCCACTTTACTGAGGAAATTGAAGCAGATAAAGTGAAGTGATTTGGCCAGGATCACATAGCTAGTAAGTGTCTGAAAGTCTTCAGGTCCACATCCAGCACTCTATCCACTGTATAATTTCATCCTCAAAATAAAAAGGAAAATATGTTTTTATATTTTTAAAGCTAAGTCACTTTTGAGGAAGTCAGTGAATTCAACTAAGTGGAACTAATTTCCAAAAAGAGTAATTGTGGTCCATCTCAATCATAAATATGTCTAAATGACTAAGAGTGAAAGGAAAAACTAGCAAACATTTCAATTCATTTATTCAGTTCAGATAGTCAATTCATTGAATTCAATACTCATAGGTATTATAGGAGAGGGGCCCTGAATATTTCTGTCTCACTACAGAAATCTGAGGATTCAAAGTCAGGATTCACTGGGTATCATAAATGAGAATAACAGGAAGTTAAAAGAAGCAACATAGGATCTAGTCCACTCCCCCTTGTGTTACATGTGAGATAAACAAGTTGTGAAGCTTAAAAAGTGAAGACGTTTGCCTAAGATTCACCCAGCTAGGTAGTGGTAAAGCTGAAACCTGGGTCTCATTACTCCTGACCCAGTACCTTCACTCTCTTCAGAAGCTATTGTGTGCAAAGCAGAAAATCAGATATTTCTCTTACCTTCTGTTGAAATCAACTTGGATGGAATGATCAATTACAAGATCAGCAGGACAGATGGGGTTTATTTTCTCTGGGTCTCCTCCTAACTTTTTCACAGCATCACGCATGGCAGCAAAATCAACCACAGCAGGCACACCCCTAAGAAGAGAAAGTTAAGCTAAGCAATAGCAACTTTTAAAGATATCTACTTTCAGGAGTGGAGGTGGGAGAGTGGAAGAAGAATTAAAATATGAATGCAATTGTTAAGTGTTCTCTTTCACTGAAAACACTGGCAATTTGACTTAGTAGAAGGGGATGGCTTGGAAAAATGAGGGTATTCCATCAACTGGGGAATGGCTGAAGAAGTTGTGCTATATGAATGTAATGGAATACTATTGTGCTATAAGAAATGAGGAGCAGACAGACTTCATAATAACCTGGAAAGACATATAAACTGAGGCTGAGTGATGGGAGCAGAACCACCAGAACCTCATACATGATTACAGACACATCGTATCTGTGATAACTAACTTTAATAGACTGGGCTCCTCTCAGCATGCAAGGTTAGAAGACAACTCCAAAAAACTCATGATGGAAGGGGCTGTCTACATCCAAAGAAAGAGCTGCGGAGTCTGAATGCAGATTGAAGCAAACTACTTGCTCTCTCTCCTTTTTGTTTTGTTTTATTCCTTCGTTCTTGTTCACTCCATTGGTTACGATTCTTCTTTGCAACTTGACTAATGTTTAGTGTGAAGGTCTTTGTAGAACCTATATTGTATTGTATGCTGCCATGGGGGTGGGGAGAGGGAGAAAAATTTTGGAACTCAAGGGATTATGGAACTGAATGGTGTAAACTAAAAGTAAATAAATAAATAATTTTTTTAAAAAATAAGAAAAAAACAGCCTGCTTTACAAAAAAAAGAAAGAGAAAGAGAAAGGAAGGAAGGAAGGAAGGAAGGAAGGAAGGAAGGAAGGAAGGAAGGGAGGAAGGAAAGAAGAAAAAGAAAAACGAGGGCATTCAAATTAATTTCTTTAAGTAGAAATCACATTTGCAAGTAAATAACCAAATAATAAGGTTAATAAGTGAGAAGAATGTCTTTATATGATTGTGAAATGACTGTACAATTATGGTTATGCTATGAACAGCATGTATATTGAATTATTACAATATAAAGAGAATCCATCAAGGGATACCAACCAACAAGCATTTAGAAAGCACTTATTACATGTCAAGAAATGTACTATGTCCTGGGATTACAAAAGACAAAAAATAAAAACACTATTTGCTCTCAAGAATTTTACATACGTGTATATAAGTATATTTGTGTGTGTATACATATATACATAATAAAATAAAGGAAATTTCAGACAGCTAAGAGGTGCAGTAAATAGAGTGCCAGACCTGGAGTCAGGAAGACTCCTCTCCCTGACTTCAAATGAGATCTCAGACACTAGCTGTGTGAACCTGGGCAAGTCACTTAACACTGTTTACCTCAGTTTCCTCATCTGTAAAATGAGCCAGAGAAGAAAATGGCAAACCACTCTAGTATCTTTGCCAAGAAAACCCCAAATGGGGCCATGAAGAGTCATACCAAACAAATTTCAGCACCTTTTAAGTTTCTTTAGTTCTCTTACTATCACTATATTTTTTTCAGTGAATGATAAAGACTGAAGTAGTGATTCAGATCATACCTCAAATTTTAGAAAGAACTTTAATAGAATAGAGGCAATTCAGAAAAATGGATTGTAAGGTCATTTTTTTTAGTGAACTCTCTCCATTTCCATGATAAAATCTCAGGTGTCTTACTTTTGTAAAAAGTTTGGTCTTTGGAAGGAATGAAATCTTGTGGGGGTTTTTAATCACATTTTTAAGTGATGGAGCCTTTCTCTCCTACAAAATAAGAGTTATCATCTTACAAGAGCAAAGGATAGGCAGAAAAGAAGCTGTTGTTGGGAAATGACTGGCACTATCACTGACGTAGAAATGTAGTCCTGGGAAAAGGGCTGAGAATAGAAGCTATAATAAGGTATAAACCAGGAGAGAGGCTATTAAAATAGTATATTAAAATCTGAGAAGAGTTACTAGGTTAGAAATGTGCATTATATTTTATGAAACACTACATTATTAAACACAAAGATTAAAGGGGAGAGGGAGAGAGAGAGAGGATAGATCAGAGAAGCTTACTTTGAAAAGGAAGAATCTTCTGAGCTAACCCTCCTCAGTGCTATTTTTTTCTTACCTGCCTTT
Source organism: Gymnobelideus leadbeateri (assembly GCA_011680675.1). Classification (NCBI taxonomy): domain Eukaryota; kingdom Metazoa; phylum Chordata; class Mammalia; order Diprotodontia; family Petauridae; genus Gymnobelideus; species Gymnobelideus leadbeateri. The sequence goes on from WOXC01006361.1 coordinate 209,345, forward strand.
AAAAGATTCATAACAATAAATACATACTTTTCCACAGAATCTCAAAGTGAAACACCTTGAAAATCATCTAGTTTAATACATAACAAACTAAGAATTCCCTCTATAATAAATCAGAAGTAGCTATTTAGGTTCCATTTAAAGACTTCCAGTGATGGGAAAAAATCCACTGCCTCCTGAGGCAGACCATATAGATTCTAGATAACTCCAATCATCTGGAAATTTATCCCTATATCAAGACTCAAACAAACTCCCTGCAATTTCTGCCCACTGTTCATAGCTCTGTGGCCAAAAAGGATGAAATCTAATCCCTCTTCCCCAGGAGTTCCACATATTGGCCCTTTAAGTACTTGAAGACAACTTTAATTTCACCACTAAGTCTCCAGACTAAGTAACTTTCAGTCTATAATTTATAATATGAACTCCAATTCTGTCACTTTACTGGTTACTCTTTTCTATATGACTTCCAGTTTCTCAATGTTATTCCTAAAATGTTACACCTAGATCTGAACAAAATATTCCAGATGTAGAATGCCAGTACTTTTGTTCTGGAAATTATGCCTCCATTAATATAGCCAAAGATTGCATTAACTTTTTGGGCTCCCTTGTCACACTGTTGGCACATACAGATGGCACTTTCCTAAAACTCCCACACTTTATTTTTAAACAGGAATTATTGTCTAACCACATTTCTCTCACCTTGTCCTCATGAAACTGATTTTAAATCATCATCTCTTAAAACCCCAATTTTCAGCCCCTCCTTATCCACTGATTTCTAGCTAGCTTCAAACATGCCTAGGTATCCCATTCTTAGGTTTACCTCCTATCTCTGTGCCACTTGCAACTTGATAAATATGCTTATTATACCTTTATTGATAAAAATATTAATGAGTACAGGGACAATTATAGAGTCCTCTATTTCCTAGTGCCACATTACTAAAGACTTTCCTCCAACATGACATCAAATACATTAATCATTCAGCTTTTTAAAAAATGTATCTCACTTGCCTATCATCCAGCTTATGTTTCTTTATATCTTGTCCAGATAGCATGAGAGACTTAGTCAAATGTTTTTTCTCACTTAATGAAGACCTTAATGCAAGCTTCGAGGACTTTGTGGAAAGAGGTGCTAAGACTGGAGAAACAGAGAAGCCGGACAAAAGGTAATTCAATTCAACAAACACTGGCTAAATAATATGGGTATTTTAGAGGGCAGCTAGGTATCGCAGTGAGTAGAGCACTGGCCCTGGAGTCAGAAGGACCTGAGTTTGAATCCAGCCTCAGACACTTAACACACACAAACAAACAAAAAAAACCTTGAGCGAATTACTTAACCCCAATTGCCCTCCAAAAAAGCAAAAAAAAAAAAATATGGGTATTTTCAACTCACGTAAAGTCCTGAAGAATGACTCGGGCAGGCTTAAATGGTACTTCTATATTCTCATGCTGTGTCACACTCCAATTTAAAATGTTTTCAACATCAATTTTCTTCACTAAGAAGTCATCACAGTTCCGGATGGCTGCTTCTAGGAGAACTCTGATAGAAAATGGTAAGTGTCCTAGGAAAAAAAGAAGAAAAAAAACAACCCACCACCTAATTATGATCCTTTCCTCTGAAGGGATAATGGGGACAGACTTGCTAAGAGTTTCAGGTTATTGTACAACCAGAATAAGATAATTTACATCAAATCTTTCAACAACCAAGACTACACTGATGGCATGCCTTGTCATCAAGAAAGTTTCAGCAAGAGTTCAGCTCAGTTAACAGCTTTTCTTCAGCTCAGTCAGCTTTCTTGAATTCTGCTGGCCAGGAAAAGCCTTACCAAATCATCGTTTAGAGGCAGTCTGCTGTAGAGGACAAAGTGCCTTTGAACTTGCAATTAGGAAGACCAGGGTCCTCAAGAGCTGACTGAGTTGATATTTTACTTTTCAGAATCTTCATCAATTACTTGAGACTGATCCCAAGAGTCAGTCTGATTGATGGTTGACAGCAAGGGCAATCTTTGTCAATGGAAGAATTACCCTATAAAAATCATCAATCTTTTCTATACTCACAAACATTAGAGAGTATTTTGAAGAAAAAACTGACAGCTAGGATTCAAGAAACATTTTGGCCTAGACCTGTGATTTCATTGGTATAGGAAAGACTTCTCAGTGAGGAATTTCTCTCTTCCAATGCAGAGCTACAAATGTTCTGCAATTTTTAAGTCTTAGAGAGTGGCCTGCATCCCTGAGAGGTCCAATGATCTGCTCAGGATCACACATTCAGTGTCAGAGGCAGAACTTAAACCCAGATCTTCCTGGCTCCAGAGCTCTCTCTACCTATACTCCAGGTTGTCTCAAGGAATATTTAAAAAAAATACACACACAACTCTAATATTATTATGATTAGTATGAACCTATTTGTGCTTTAAAAGAAAAATAAAATCCTTACCACTATGCAGAGTAATCACTAATACTAGATAGGAAGACCCAAAGAAGTTATTGATAATGACAAGAAAAAAGATTTTGTTTTTATTTATGTAATAAAAGTTCCATCTGCTACAGGAAAAACTATACAAGTATTGTCTAGACATATTATTATCCTCTTACAACGAGTAAATGTCAATTGAAAAAGGGGACTTGCCTAAGTGGGGCAATTAAATGGTTTGTCCAAGGACATTTATGAGTTTTAAAAGAAAAGTTTAAAAGAATTTTAAAAGAAAAATCAGTTTTCTTGGCTATCAATCCTCAGCCTTGCTATCAAAAGAAGATACTTTATTTCTACTCACTCCTTCTGATTTCTTGTGTTCCCCTCCCCAGTCAGTGTAACTTGAAAAAAAAAAAAACTACAAAAACAAGATGCCATTTTTTTGGTCAAAGGTATATTCAGTTTTGTTTACTTACCATATCTCGAATCTTCCAACTTATTCAAATTGAAGAACTTTTTTTCTGGTTCCTTGGGATCCAAGGGCTCAGCAAGGTATGTAAAAGGGTTGCTCATAATTATAGATAAATGTCCCTGCAAGGGAGAAAGAAAGAGGTTAGGGAGGATCAAAGTTCAAGTTGTAAAACTTTTCATTTCTTTCAACCTCAGTTACAATTCAATTACAATGATGTCATTTTTTAACTTTGGGTAACATAAATTCACTCAAAAATTGCTTACCTGTTCTTTCAAAACTGAGAAATCTGGAATACTAGTACAAATTCAGAAAAGACACTTGATTGAAATTACTTTATCTTCTGAATAATTGCTTCATTTAGAATCTGTCACAAGTCTTAGAGGAAACAGGTTTTTCTCATTTACTATTTGCCCTACATATGCCAATAAAACCAATATGCCTACATAACATAATAGCTTTATTTAGAGTAATAACAACATGAACCTAGAATAGAACAGGTCATGAACACTGTGGACACTTAATAAACATTTGCTGAACTGAAGAAAATAAAAATTACTTGGCTGGGAGTGAGAACTATGGATTCCAACACCATATCTGCCATTAACTTGCCCTACCCATTATATTGTGAACTCCTTGATGGCAGAGACTATCTTTTGACTTTTTGTAGCCCCAGTGCTTAGCACAGTGCCTAATAACTTTCTGCTAACTGTGATCTTGGGTAAGTCAATTTTATTTCTCTGTTCCTCAGTCTTCTTTATGGACAATATCCTAACTGTGTGCTCGCTTGTTCTCGTGTTCTCTCTCTCTCTCTCTCTCTCTCTCTCTCTCTCTCTCTCTCTCTCTCTCTCTCTCTCCTCCTCCCTCCCTCCCTCTCTCTCTGAGGGGGGGATAATCAGACTTGTGATTTACTGCTATCAGGAACTCCCTTTACCACTGTAGATAAGTATCTCTTCTGCAACTTTTAGTGTAGGCAAAATGCCCAGGTGAGTGATATCCACTTTTTAAAGTATACATTCCTATAAGTAAAAAACAAAAACAACTTGAAATATGTACCCCACCATGTGTATATTTATAAACTATAAAAAGTACTATTATATTAATAATTACTTACATTATGAAATGTATTAAAATTTTTAATTTAAAAAAGATGAGTTAAAAATAAAATAGTATTTGATCCTAGACTGCATAGGAACCCACTGATGTTTGTGGGGGAGGGAAGGGACAGGATCAGATATGAATTTAAGTAAAACCACTTTGGCAGCTATACGGAGGATGAATTAAAGAAGGGAGGGATTTGAGGCAGAGACAATTAAGGAGTCTATTATGAGTGTCCAGGTGAGAAATGAAGGTAGTTTGAACCACACTGGTGGATATGAGACAAGAAAGAAGGTGACAGATGTGAGAGGTGTGGTTATAGATGAACTTTGGTGACTCACTGGATATGTGGGATGAGAGAAAATGAATGAGTCAAAAATGACACTCTGGTTATAAACTTTAGTGACCAGGAGGATGGTGAAGCTTCCAACAAGAGTAGGCAACATTTTAGATACGGAATAGTTTAGGGGAAAGACAATGAAAGAAGATCAGCCATTGTCATGAGACCTTTACATCCAGCTCCTCTGGTGTGACACATTCTTTTCTACCCAAAACAAAATGAAGAAGGCCAGCTGCTACTCATGTCTCTGTGTTAGAGCACAGAGACTGTCCTTTGTAAGATACCAGGTTATGGGGGGGGGCAGGAATCAAAGGCACCCTTTGGGGGCACACTTGGGAAGGCATGAAAATTTCCAAATGATATCTATGTAAGATGTTATTAGCTACATCATAACAGTTTCTAGCAGATGCCTCTGAGGAAAAGTGGGGATGAGGAAGGGGGGGTGGCAACTTGCAGTGTAGGGCGGAAAAACTGATTTGGGGAGTGTTTGGGGGGCAGTAGCAAGTGTGGTTGTTTTGAACACAACCCCCCTTATGTGGGCATGGTAGAAGAAGATCTATTATTTTCCCTCTCTGATTGGCTAACTGCACACTCCTTGGTGTCAGGTCATTTTCCTGTGGATTGAGGCCTGAGCCCTCATCCATCAAGGGACCACTTGGCCCTCCTTTTGGGAACATAGAGGACTGAGAGAGTAAGTGACTTGCTTAGGGTCACACAACCCATATGAGTCAGTGGCATGAATTAAATCTGGTCTTTCTGACTCCGAGGCCAGTTCTCTTAATCTACTTTATCAAATAGCTTATATTTCACTGTTACCTCAGTAGACTTCTATAATAGGTAATGGCAGCTGCTATATATTGAAACATAAAAACCAATGTACAAATGCATTGTTTTAACTATTAAGAGCTGGCAAACTCAGGAAAAAAGAAGTCTCCCATGCCTATTTTCACGTCAACTTTTTTTTCTCTTTTGGAAAGATAATAGACAACGATCAGCGAAGAGGTGGTAGAAAACAAATGTGTCTAACATGTAACATTCAGACCCAGCCAATGTGTTCATCTGTTTTTCGTAAATATACTTATTTATAAGGAAGAGTTCTTAGTGGTGAAGGAGAAGAACGCTGGGAAATGGCAATGATTTTTAAGAAAGAAAAAAAGGAAAGAAAGTATCTTGGAGGCAGCTAGTAGCACTGTGAGTAGAGCACTAGGCCTAGAGTCAGGAAGAGCAAAGTTCGAATCCTACCTCAGACCACTTACTAGCTCTGCATTTCTGGACAAGTCTCTTTGCCTCAGTTGTTTCAACATAGTTTATGTAACACCCACCTCGCAGGACTGTTGTGAGGATCCAATGAGATAATATCTGTAAATATTATCTTAATAATATTATCAAGGCACTTAACACAGTGCCTTGCACACCACAGGTCCTATATACAACTATCATCATGATTATCTTAAAAATGGTATGAGGAACCTACAAGAGTTCTAAACCCATGTTTCTGACTGGCTGATAAGAATGTGCAGGAAGTAAAAAAACATTAAGGGTCCGGTGAGAAAGTTTGATGCAATTGATTTTCCCCTCTAAAATGTTAGATGTAAAATTACATGTTCAAAATTTCATTGTATGGTAATATGGGGGACATTAAGACAGGCTCGATTTCCTCTTTTTTTAAAGGGATTTTCCAGAACCCCTATTTTATCCTTTGGGTATCCCACATGCTTAGACCTCCTGGACTGTCTTTTATGAATTCCAACATTTGTTTTAACCCCAAAATTGGTCAAAGGCCAAATTAGTTTGGGAAATATTGTTATAAACACATGCTTCCTATCCAATCAAAATGCTGAACTAAAAGTGAGGACCAGATCAACTCCAAGGCCAAAGTAACATACAAAATAACAGACATTACTGTTCCCTAAACCAAAAGATTTATAGAAACAATAAATTTATGTGAAGATATTTAGAGGAAAGAATTAAATGAGAGGCAACAAAGTTATGCTTTATTTGTTTTGGTAAAATAGATACAATCTGGCTTTGTGGTTGATACAGTAGCAATGGTTATTTGGGCTATCTTGAGGAAAAAATACCTTTGAAAACTATCAGCCTATCATTGGGACAATTTCAGTGACTATACAGCTTGCATAATTATGGGAAATATCTGCACAACTGCCAAGACAGATTCAGTACCCTCTACAAGCAATATGAGGACTTTGAAGTCATCCAGTCCAGCCCATATCTGAAGAGAAATCCCTTTTACAAAAATCTGACAAATATTTATAGATCCTCCACCCAATAATACCCCCTGTGAGGGGATATCTATTACTTCCTCAGGCAGCTCACTCAACTAGTGAACATCTCTAACTATTAATAAATTCTTTACTTTCAGCAGAAATCTGTATTATTCACAGACCTAATGTCAAACATTAAAAGAGTCCCTTTAGCCCAAAGTCTAATTAGTCAACTTCTTTCATAATTAATCCCCTTTTACAATCCACCAGCTCCACAGAAGCAGTTAAAGAAATAAACTGACATTTTTTTTCCATTAGAGATTCAAATACACAGATGCTAAGTAATTTTGACACCATGTAGAGTTTACCAAAGGGCCCTGTGATAGCCATTTATTATCTACCATGTTTATCCAATTCTTGCAAGCCAAACAAAACAACTCTTCATTCAGAGATAGAAAGTGGGATCCTTCTATAGTGGCTCTTGTCCCTTTTGGGATATGGTCAATCTCACATTTTTACTCAACCATTCATTGATAACTATGCTTAGTAATTTGAAAAAGCATATCATCCTGCATCACTTAGTTCCTTCATATTGATGAAGCCAGTCATGCTTGTAAATGGCAAACAGGAGAAGGAGCAACACTATTATCACCACCACTAACACCACCACCAAGAGCAAACACGAGCTTTTGTTTCTCATTTGATACAGTGAAAAGAATGCTGGATAAGACGTCGGAAGATCTGGGTGCAAATCCTGGATCTACCACTACTTGTGTAACCTTGGCCAAAACGTTTAACCTCCTCAAGATTCAGTTTTCTCACATATAAAATGAAAGGGTTGGACTGGATGACCTCTAAGGTTCCTTCTAGCTCTAACTATGCTACTATCAACTGTCATCTTCCAAGGAAAAAATTTGAAAAAAAGAAATAAAAACAGCTGCAATTGAAGAAAGCAAGATACAGAGAAGCAAAATCTTTAAAGGAGAGTGACTGCTGTAATTTTATTTCATTGAATAAAACACAGCACCCAAGCCAGGACCCATTTACCACAAAGCAAATGACACAAATATGTATGTACAGTGGTCATGTCACTTAGTCATTTTTCGGTTGTGTCCAACTCTTTGTGATCCTCCTTGGGGTTTTCTTGGTAAAGATACTGGAATGGTTTGCTATTTCCATCTCCAGCTCCTTTTATAGGAAATGGAGGCAAATGGGGTTAAGAGACATGCCCAGTGTCACACAGCTGGTGTCTGAGGCTGGATTTGAACTGAGGTCACAACCACTGCATCACCAAGCTGCCCTGTGTATATAGGTACCCTGAGGTAAAGACAGAAGGTAATATGTGCCAGATAAGACAAACCATTGTTACCACCTTCCCTAAGACCCCAGTGGAGACAGCCTAGGACCCTGAGTTCAAGAACCCCAGGAATAGAAATCTTCCCCATCTATAGATCACTAACCCTACTTCTAGCCCAACCCCTCAGCAACCTATGGAGAATCAATGTAACAATTGCTTTTGCAACAGCTGGAGCCTCTTCCTCCTCAGCAGTCACAGCTGGTAGCACTGGTCTGCAAGAGAGTTACCACCAAAGTCTTTAGCATGGTTAAATGGTCCAATATTAGAAAGAGATATGGTATTTTTCAGTGGACGTAATATTAAGGAAAATACATGACCATCATTTGGTCTATTGCTGCTGACTGCAGCTTGAGAAAAACATGGCCTTTCTATGACTAACAAGTGAAACTTTCATATTATATGTGCTCTTGACTCCTAAGTGGAAGGTGAACTCAGATCTCTGAGAGCAGAGACTCTAATTTTTTTCTATCTGCATCCCCCACTATGCTTTGCACCGAGTAAATGTTTAATAAATGCACATTCATGCCCTACCCTGTCCACACAATAGTAAGCTATTATATAGCTACACACCCTGAAAAACCAGAGAAACAACTAAAATGTTACGATTCACATCCTGACAGGAACATATCCAGTACTGAAATAATGTGATGACTTCAGTTTTAGAAAGTGAGTTCTTAGAAAGCATTATTATATAAAGGCTAAGTTCCCAACTCATAAACATTTGATTCACAAATGATCTTTATACATGAACAAGGTGGGTGGGGACTCTGAATGAATTTCACTCCATGAAACCAACTGAGTTTAGCACCTCAACCCAAAATATGAAGGAATGGTTTGTTTTGGGAGACAGACTTGTTCCCATGCAGATAAAGAGAATTATGTTAACAGGTATTTTCTCCAACATATATATCCAATTCCTGATAAGTGAAGGCTGATTTTGACAGGGCCCAGACATGGCATCTGTAAGTCCTAGACAAGGTCTGAAAACTGTACCCTAAGTGTATTTACCCAAATCTAGAAGACAGATAACTTAAATGACAGTGAAAGGAAAGTAAGAGTTTTGGGGTTCAAATGCTGCCACTGCCACTTATTTTCTGTGTGCTCTTGGGCAAATAATTTTATATCATTGGGACTTAGTTTCTTCATCTATAAAATGAAAAGATGAGTTATGTTGCCACTAAGGTACCTTTCCTTCTAGCTCTAAATCCTAAAGAACTATAATGAAATAAATACCTATGTATTCAAGGGAAATAAATTTTTCTGACATCCAAAATATATGTATTCATAAAAATAATGAAAAGTGCTCCTTCTTGTTCCTGGTTCCTACTGTACCAACCTGAAGTGCATTTTGCCACAGAAATGTTACAAGTGGCATTGGCTGAACCAAGATCATGCATCTGTGATATGGCTGGGTTGGGAGTTCAATTTGTAGTCATGGTTAGCAGTGTTCTAACCAAATACTAGCCAGTGATGGAGAACTCTTCTTCACCACCAGTCAAACCCAGACTGTTGTGGTGAGGAGATAAAATACAGATTTGTAGGTTTTCATTTTGGCTCTCCCCCTTAACTACAGGAATGATGAAGCAAGTCAATTAGCTTTTCTGGACCTCAGTTTTCTTATTTGTAAAAGTGAGGGTGATGATTACTAAAGATTGTTTCCAGCTCAAATATTCTGTTGTTCCAAGTGAAGTATGATTTGGGGTTGAGGCCCTTTTTTCAATACAATTCCATTTTAGAAAAAAGAATGATTCAGTTATCCCATCCACATTGCAACTTTCCCCATTATAGTTTCAACATTTTGAGTGTCAGCATAAGAACTTAAATGGTATAGGGGCAGAGCCAAGATGGCAGAGTAGAAACAGGACTTCCCCTGTGAATTGGGCTTCCACCTCTTCCAAGACATGTAAAAAATTACTCTAATCAAATTTTAGAGCTATAGAACACACAAAGTGACAGAGAGAAACAAATCTCCCACTGAGGGCATACTGGCAGACCAGCAAGAAGGGCCTATCACATCTAGCTGGGAGCCGAACCCAGCCCCATGTGAGCCATGCAGTTTTGGGCCAGGGCAGCCCCAAACAAAAGTGGCCAGAGCAGACTTCAGGAGAGTGAAGCACCAGCAGATCTGGTGGTTTCCAGAATTCTCAAACCATAAATGCCAAAAACAAAGTAAAAGGTCAGTGTGGAACTCTGTTGGAAAAAGGGTGGACAGAAGAGCAAAGTCCAGCCCTTCCCCCACAGCAAGAAACAGAAGCACAGAGGCTGTGTTGTGTGGCTGGGTCAGGAGCACCCCACCTGCAGATTGTAGGGGGACCAAACAACCATTCAGAAAGTAATTGCTCTTGCTTTAACCTGCTTGGAAATGAATCATGTTGATCCAGATCCATGTGGATCCACTCTTGAGTAGAGGTCCTGGGGTATGTGGCCAGGTGCCAGAGCCTGTGGGGGCTGCAGAGAGGGCAACCTCCTAAGTGCTCCAGCATCTGTGAAAAGCCCAGCAATTTGTGACAAAGCTCTCTCCATTCTGAAAGCAAAATTCTACCATGGAAAAGAGTTCAAAAGTCAAGTAACTGACTGGCAACATTAGCAAGTGTAGGAAACACAATCCTACCATAAAATCCTTTTTCAGGGACAAAAAGGATCAAAGCATGGAATGGAAGGAAGACAATGAAGTCAGAACTCTGGTATCAAAAGCTCCGAAGAAAAATATGAATTGGTTACAGGCCATGGAGGAGCTCAAGAAGGATTTTGAAAACCAAGTAAGAGAAGTGGAGTAAAAATTGGGAAGAGAAATGAGAATGGTACAAGGAAATAAAGAAAAGTGAGTCAACAGCCTGACTAAAGAAAATAACACCTTAAAAATAGACTAACTCAAATGACAAAAGAGGCCCAAAAAGCCAATGAGGAGAAGAATGACTTAAAAAGCCAAATTGGGCAGATGGAAAGGGAATTTCAAAAACTCACTGAAGAGAGTTCCTTCATAATTCCTTCAAAATTAGACTGGAAAAAATGGAAGCTAATGACTTTAGGAGAAATCAAGATACTATAAAACAGATCCAAACAAATGAAAAATATAGAAGGCAATGTGAACTATCTCATTGGGAAAACCACTGAACTAGAAAACAGTTCCAGGAGAGAGAGATAATTTAAAAATTATTGTACTACCTGAAAGACATGATCAAAAAAGGGCCTAGAAACCATCTTTCAAGAAATTGTCAAGCGAAATTGCCCTGATATTCTAGAACCAGAGGGCAAAATAGAAACTGAAAGAATTCACCCATTGTCTCTTGAAAAAGATCCCCAAAAGAAAACTCCTAGGAATAGTATAGCCAAATTCCAGAGTTCCCAGTAAAGGAGAAAATACTGCAAGCAGTCAGGAAGAAATAATTTGAGTACTGTGGAAACACAATCAGGATAACATCTTAGCAGTTTCTACAGTAAGGGATCAAAGGGCTTGGAATATGATATTCCAGAGGTCAAAGGAGTTAGGATTAAAACCAAGAATCACCTACCCAGAAAAACTGAGTATAATACTTCAGGAGAAAATATAGTCATTCAATGAAATAGAGGATTTTCAAGCATTCTTGATGAAAAAACCAGAGCTAAACAGAAAATTTCACTTTCAAATACAAAAAGCAAGAGAAGCATGAAAATGTAAACAAGGAAAAGAAATCATAAGGAACTTATTAAAGTTGAACTATTTATATTCCTACATGGAAATCAATAATTGTTACTCTTTATAAGACTTTTCTCAGTATGAGGACAGTTGAATAGAATATATACATATATATGTATATATATATGTATATATATATATATATACATACATATATATGTGTAGTATGGTGTAGGTGTGTTTAAACATATATGTGAGGGTATGCATATGCATGTACATTGTGTACATAGACAGAGGGCACAGGATGAGTTGAATATGAAGGGATGATATCTAAAAAATAAAGATGTGAGAGAGGAATATATTCGGAGAACGAGAAAGGGAGAGATACATTAGGGTAAATAAAATTTACATAAGAGAGGCAAGAGAAAACTGTTAAAATGGAAGGGAAGAGCAGGAAGGGGAAAGGGAATGGGACAACCTTACTCTTATTGAATTTGGCTTAAGGAGGGAATAACATACAATTCAATTGGATATCTTACCCTACGGGAAAATAGGGGGGAAGGAGATAAGAGAGGGTATGATAGAAGGGCCGGCAGATTGGGGGAGAGGGTAATTAGAAGCAAACATTTTTGAAAAGGGAAAGGGTCAAAGGAGAAAACAGAATAAGAGAGGAGCAGGATAAGATGGAGGGAAATATAGTCAGTCTTTCATAATATACCTACTATGGAAATGTTTTGTGTAACTACACATGTACAACCTATATTGAATTGCTTATCTTCCCAGTGGGGGGGGGTGAGGAGAAAAGGGAAAAAACCTGGTATGCAAAGTTTTAAAAACAAATGTGTATTTTAAAAAATTGTTTTGTTTTTTCATGCAACTGGGAAATAAGATATACAGTCACCAGGGTACAGAAATCCATCTTGCCTTACTAGAAAGTTGGGGGAAGGGGATGGGGGAAGATATAAGAGAGAAAAGACTGTGGAAATGAATGTTGAAAACTAAAAATAAATAAATAAATTGGAAAAAAAGAAAGAAACTAAATGGTAGTTTTGCAGAAGCCAGAGACAACATGCGAAGATCAACAGATGACAGAAAAAGTTCAGAAGCTCAGAAATGCATAAAATACATGTATAGTATTGTATAATATAAACATTTTATCTTTTAATCCCTTAATAATTCAGACTTCTCTAGAACGAAGGAAGGGCAAAAATTTTTTACATGGATTTTCCAGATCTCTGGGGTGGCACACCCCTAACCATTGTGGTATGGATGGGATAACTGTGTATTTAATTTGAACAAATTCAATGAATATCCATGTTCAAGGTATGTTTGGGGTAGGCACTATTCTTTGCCACCAAGGAGCTTACATTCTATATCTTTTGAGAAGAACAGGTAAAATTGATGCTGATTAAGTTCAGTGCTTAAAAATCATAAAATGTTAATTTAAAATCAAGAACTAAGCAAACAAGAGAAAACTCCTAAAAATAGGTTTTCTTAACCTGAATTTTGTGAATTTAAAATAATTTTCTAATAACTGTATTTCCTTTTTTTTGGGGGGGGGGCAAGGCAATCAGGGTTAAGTGACTGACTTGCCCAGAGTCACACAGACTGTATTTCAATATAATTGGTTTCCTTTGTAGTCCTATTACATCAATTTGAAAACATTCTTTTAAGATTTATAATATACTTCACCAGACTGTCAAAAAGGTCCACAGAACCCCTGTAAAATATAGAAGAAAAAAAGAAAAAGTTTGGAAATTTTAGAAATCCTGAAATAACTTATGGTTTTCTAAACTTTTTAGGACATACCTTATGAATGCAATCCTAGTAATACTGAGTGTTAAAAATTAAAAGGTTCTCCTGACTTCCTCCCTTTATTTGTTTGATTTTTGTATCAACTTGCCTCCTAAAGAACAGAGTTCAGCATACAGTGTTTTCGAGTTGTATATTATGAAGGCCTGAATAGAGAGACCCCTTCCTCACAGGAAGGCAAGTGATTTATAATTAACACCCAGTCTTCTGAGAAATGAGTCACATGGAAAAAAAATCACATGGAAGATGAGAGTAATATTTGTCCATCTAGGAAAGTAGGGGTGGGGAAAAGTTTATGCATTTTATTGTATAGACAAACATCTATGAACCAAAATAGCCTACAGTTTTACTAAGGATATTTTGCAAAAACACTGGTCAGGGCAGAATTTCCAGGGATGGGGGGATAGGGAAGGGGAATAGGTCTGCAATGTTCAAATGCCACCTTGGGGTTAGAAAGTGTTGCTCTGTGCCAAGGAGTCAGTGTATTTAAATGCCAGGATAATGAAGGGCAATAAGAGAGATTTAGAGAAAAAGTTACCCTTGCAGTGTACTTTATTTCTTTCAAGGCTTCACTCATTCATGCTAATATTTACTGAGCAGCCCCTTAGTACAAAGGATTGCTAGGCACTATGGATATGGAATCTAATAGGAGAAGGGAAGACATGTAACTGTGAGAAATGAATATTTCTCTCGTATTTCATAACTAATATTGAACCAGGACCAAGTTTTTTTTTTCCTTTTTATATTTCCTCATCCAATAGCCAACCAGTATGGGACATCTCAAAGATTTACCCAGGCCAAGATCTAATTAAACAGTAAAAGAAATTCTAAGTTTGAGTTAATGGTTATATTCTTGCTCATTGTGTTTGCTCAGACAGGTCTGGGTAAGTGTTGATTCTCCCTTGTGTCAAGAGAGATGATAATGGAAACTAATGATTCTTTGATCAAGATTTGGGTAACCCAAGTCATGTACCCCAAGACCCTCATGGTAACATAGCCCACCTCCCACTTGCAAAGCAATCTGTTTATTGGTACCCCTCAGGAACACCCATTCTTCAAAGGGCATATAAACTATGAGCCCATTCCTATGAGGGGTCTTTGGTCTAAGAGAGTTGGCCAATGACCATCCTTTTATTAATAAACTTGCTGTTAGAAAGGCTAGAGGCTGAGCCAACATGGAGGAGTAAAGGCAGGGACTCACCTGAGCTCTCCCCTAGACCTCTCCAAATACCTTTAAAAAATGACTCTAAACAAATTCCAGAACAGCAGAACCCACAAAAAGATGGAGTGAAAGAAATTACCAGCCAAGACAACTTAGGTCAGCAGGAAAGGTTTGTTGCACTAAGATTAGAGAGGAACAGAGTCCAGCATTGGCAGCACAGACCTGCATACCTGGAGCAGGCCTCAGTGCAACTGAATGATTGGCAACAGTGGGAGTTTCCAGAACTTTCAGTACATAGATGCCAAAAACAAATTGGAAGGTCAATAGGAAAGGTCTCTCTCAGCTGGGTGAGAGAGGAGCACAGTCCAGTCCAGGTTGTGCCAATACAGATCGTGCCACCACAAACCAGGAGCAAGGCTTGGCAGTGACTGAAGTAGCTGTGGCTGCTTCTGGAACTCTCAGCCTACAGATGGTAAGGGGGTCAAACAACTGGTCAGGAGGAAGATCACAGGGGGATTTTTGCTAGCACTGAGGCAGAACTCTGTTGCTTTGTCCATACTCAGATTTGGGTCACTTCCTGGGTGGCAGTGCCAGGGCAAGGAGGAGCACTGGCATAGCAGGGCTTTGGGACCCTCCTCATAGGACTAGAGCAGAAAACAGTGCTGAGGCCGGATCCGAACTCAGTTCCTTCTGACTCCAGGGCCAGCGATCTACTCACTGAGCCACCTAGCTGCCCCTCAAGCAATCTTTTTTTTTTTAATTAAACAAATGCTTTGTTAACTTCTGTTTTACATCATTCATTTCTGCCAGATTTTGAGTTACAATTATTTCCCCCCCCGTTTTTCCCCTACCCACCCTCCCAGAATAGCAGTCCCACAAGATATCATTCCCTCCAATCTGCTCTCTCCCCTACCTTTTCCCATACCCCCTTCGATTTTTCCATTAGAGGAAGGTGAATCTCTGTGTCCCAATGCCTGCACATCTTATCTCCCAATTACAAGCAAAAGAGTATTAATAATAGTATTTATATATATTTGAAACATTTACTCTTAAAACCTCGAATTTCAGATCCATTTCCTTCCTCTCTTGTCACCCATTCCCTCTGGGAAGATAAGTAATTCAGTATATGTTGTATATGTCTAGCTATGCTAAACATTACCATAGCAGATATATTGTACAAGGCAGCTTATAATTCCCTCCCACTCATCCCACCCCCCACTTGGTCCATTCCCTACTTGATCCTGTCCCTCTTCTATAGTGGGTACTTCCAACCTCCCTTCCCCCCAAGGATGCCCTCCCCTCCATCATCCCTCCTCTCATCCCCCTTCCCCCTACTCTGCTGCAGGTTGAGATATCCCATTTAGTATGTATGTCATTCTCTTCCAGAACCAAATTCAAGGAGAATGTGGTTTTGCCTTTTTGCCTTCCTATTCTTCGCCCCACCCCCCGCCCCCTGCAGCCACTTCCTCTTGCTTCTTCTACATGAGATAGTTTACACTACCCTGTCTCTCCCCATCTTTTCATGCGACTTTCCTCTCTCATCTCATAATTTCACCCCTTGAGTATCCTCCCTTCCCAACAAATTCAACCTATGCCCTCTATCCATGTATAACTGTAAACATATATATATACACATTCACATATGTACTCAAATGATCATTTACTCTTCTTCCATTATTTTCATACTGAGAGAGGTTTCCTCAGTCACAGTTATTGTTTTTCCATATAGGAATGTAAATAGTTCAACTTTGATAAGTTCCTTTTGATTTCTTTTCCCTGATTACCTTCTCAGGCATCTCTTGCTTCTTGTGTCTGGATGTCAAATTTTCTATTCAACTCTGGTTTTTTCCTCAAGAATGCTTGAAAGTCCTCTATTCCACTGAATGACCATATTTTCACCTGAAACAAAATACTCAGTTTTGCTGGGTAGGTGACCCTTGCGTTCATTCCCAGCTCTTTTGCCCTCTGGAATATCATATTCCATGCCCTTCAATTCCTCAGTGTAGAAGCTGCCAGGTCCTGGACTATGCTGATTGGGTTTCCACAATATTGAAATTCTTTCTTCCTGGCTGCTTGTAGTATTTTCTCCTTGATCTGGGGATTCTGGAACCTGGCTATAATATTCCTGGGAGTTTTCTTTTTGGGATCTTTTTCAGGAGGTGATCAGTGGATTCTTTCAACCTCTATTTTGCCCTCTGGGTCTAAAACAGGCCAGTTTTCCTTGAGAATTTCTTGAAGGGTGATTTCCAGATTCTTTCTTTGATCATGGCTTTCAGGTAGTCCGATAATTTTTTAATTGTCTCTCCTGGATCTATTTTCCATGTCAGTGGTTTTTCCCATGAGATATTTCACATTGCCTTCTAATCTTTCATTTGTTTGGATCTGCTTAACAGTCTCTTGATTTCTCATAAAGTCATTAGCTTCCATTTGCTCCAGTCTAACTCTGGAGGAATGAATCTCCTCAGTGAACTTTTGAGATTCTTTTTCCATCTGGCAAATTCGACTTTTTAAGGCATTCTTCTCCTCATTGCCCTTTTGGGCCTCCTTTGCCATTTGAGTTAGTCTATTTTTTAAGGTGTTGTTTTCCTCAGTCAGGCTGTTGACCCTCATTTCATACTTTTCCTGCATCCTTCTCATTTCTCTTTCCAATTTTTCCTCCACTTCTCTTATTTGATTTTTAAAGTCCTTCTTAAGGTCCTCTATGGCCTGCAACCCGCTCATGTTTTCCCTTGGGGCTTTTGGAGCAGGACTTCTGGCCTCACAGTCCTCCTCTCTCTCTATGCTTCGATCCTTTTTGCCCCCAAAGTAGGAGTCTAAGGTTGCATTTTTTTGTTTAATTTCTTTCCTTTGCCTTGGCATGTTGTTACTTAATTACTTGACTTTTGGGCTTGTTGCCACAGTATGGCCTGGTGCCAGACAGGAACTTTCACCCCAAACGTGTGGGGGGGGGCAACTTCCATTTCTGGCAAGCTGGAAACCCACCCACAACCCCCACCCCAGATCACAATCCAGATCCAGGGAGGTTAAAGCAAGAGTGATTACCCCCCAACACTGATCGCTGGATCTCCCTCCAGTTCTCGGGCCAGGAGCTGGAGCTGCCTCTGAAAACTACAAAATGGCGTGTGTCCTCAGAGGCTTCTAGCCCCCAGGGGAGGAAGCCGACGCATTCCCCAAATACTGGTCCTAAAGTCCATAGGACACTAACCTCTCACTTTGTCCTAGGCATGTCTATGTTGATAATTCTGGAGTCCCCACAGCTGCTGGTGTTCTGGGGTCCCACCAGCCGGCAGCTGGCCCTGCCGCCCTGGGGCTAAAACCGCAACTCAGGCGCTCAGCTGTGCTTAGCTCTCTGTGCTCTGGGTGCTGCACTGCTGGCTACCAGACTGCTATGCTGGTCCTTCCTGCAGGGCTGCTGGGCTGTCCTCAGCGGGAGGTTAGCTTCTCTGTGTTGTTCTGAGGGTGCTGGGGCTCCAGAAGTTGTTCTGAGTCCCCTTTTACATAGTTTGGAGGTGATCTGGGGGAAGAGTGACTTGGACGCGCTGTTTCTACTCTGCCATCTTGGCTCCGCCCCCCCCCCCCAAGCAATCTTAATGAAAAACCAAAGTTGAATAGAAAATTTGACTTTTCAATACATAACACAAGAGAAGCATAAAAAGGTAAACAGGAAAGAGAAATCATAAGGTATTTAATAAGGTTAAACTGTTTACATTCCTACATGGAAAGATGATATTTTTAACTCATCAGAATTTTTTCATTATTAGGGTACTTGAAAGGCATATATATATATATATATATATATATATGTATATATATATATGCATATATATAGATAGATAGAGAGAGAGAGAGAAAGACAGAGACAGAGAGACAGAGAGACAAGGAGACAGAGAGAGACAGAGAGAGAGACAGAGAGACAGAGAGAAAGAGAGAAAGAGAAAGAGAGAGAGAGACAGAGAGAGACAGAGAGACAGAGGGTACATGCGTGAGTTGAATATAAAGAGTTGGTATCTAAAAATAAAATTAAGAGGTGAGGAGAATATATTGGAAGAAAGGGGTATGGGACAAATAATTTCCCATGAAAGAGGCATGAAAAGCTTTTACGGTAGAGGGAAAGATGAGGAACATGAGAGGGAGTAAGTGAGTTGTACTCTCATTAGCATTCACTCAAAGAAGTAATAACATACACACTCAATTGGGTGTAGAAATCTATCTTACAGCAAAGTAGAAGGAGAAGGGGATAAGAGAAGGGGGAGGACAGTGTGTGACAGAAGGGAGGGGAGACTGGGGGTAGAGGTAGTCAGAAACAAAATACTTGAGAAGGGACAGGATGAAAGGAGAGAGCAAACAGAATAAACAGGGGGAAATAGAGTTAGGAATAGTAAGAGTGAAAAACATTTTGAAGCAAGTTTCTCTGATAAAGACCTCATTTCTCAAACATATAGAGACCTTAGATTTATAAAAATAAAAGCTATTCCCTAATTGATAAATGAGCAAAAGATGTGAACAGTTTTCAGATGAAGTAATCAAAACTATCTATAGCCATATGAAAAAGTGCTCTAAATCACTACTGACTGGAGAAATGCAAATTAAAACTATTCTGAGGTACTACTTCATACCTGTGATCTAAGGAGAAATGTGTTTATCACTCTCCTGGCCTGTGCTCTGGTCTGTGAGTCACAATAAGCACTCTTTTCTGCCCTGGAACTATGAGGATGGTCCCTGTTCCACTGTGGTCAAAAGCTCTGATGTGCTAGTGCTCCTCTTTGCCTTCTTACTGCTACCCAGGATATGACCCAGATCTGAGTATGACAAAGCCTGCCTCAGTGCTAAGAAAAAGACCCCTGTAATCTTCCTTCTAACCAGTTGTTTGATCCCCTTACCATCTGTGGGCTGAGAGTTCCAGAAGCAGCCACTGCCAAAGCCTGTTCCTGGTTTGCTGAGTCTGAGTCTGTGCTAGCACAACCTAGACTGGATTGTGCTCCCCTCTCACTCAGGTGGGAGAGATCTTTCCTGCTAACCTTCTACGTTGTCTTTGGCTGGAAATTTATTTTGTGGGTTCTGCTGTTCCAGGAATTGTTTTATGGAATTATTTAAAAGTGTTCAGAAAGGTTTTTGGAAGAGCTCGTGCAACCATCTTGCCTCCACCCATCTCAGTTCCTTAATATCTAATTAATTTCAAGCAGAGAACTTTAGACCTGTGTTCATTTTCATGGTAGTGAATCTTTGGGTTACTTTCAGGTCCTACTCTTAAAATCAGTTTTATTTAACAGTTGGAAGGTAGTTTAGCAATAAAGTCTATTAATTCTATTGCCAAAGCTATGTTTAACAATAATAAAGATTCCCCCTCACCCCAGAAAACTATTTTCTTGATTATCTGTCCACTTAAAATTTTAAAATCCTCTCCACAAAAAGCACACACAGGCATTTCAAGGCACTGTAGCCACAATAAATTATGGACTATCATATCGCAGCACCAACATTATTCCTCTGGTAGAGAAAACAAAGATAAATTTGGTTTAAAATTTCTTTATCATTATTTCAAATCATTTTTCCAGATTAGTATCTCTGTATTATCTATTATAAACAATCTGTTTTTCCTGAACACTTGTAACTGTGCAAGTCATTCAACATTACATCCATTAAAAAAAAAAAACAGTACTACGTTCTAGATGCTTGGAATCTAAAAAGGCAACCTCTACATACTTACTTTCTTCCATTAGTTGCCAAATACATAAATATTATTTTTTCCCATTCCCCCAACCACTTCTTTTCTTGCATTAGTGTTGACTTACTAGATGTAGAGAAAAGAAGAAAGAGTTGCAAAGAATCATAAATAGGACAGTGGTAATGGCAGCTCATATTTTTTTTTTTCAATATGGTGCTTTAAAAACCCAGGAGTAAAGGAAATGTGGAGATGACAACAAATACAAGTATTAAATGGGAAGAAGTTGTTTTTTCCACTTCAGTGAACTGGATTTCTGGGTATTCTTTAAGAATGTTTTTCTTTAAAGCAAAGGAGAAAGAACAAAGACAAATATAGTCTGGAGATTTAATGGCTCAACAGATACATTCTTTCATCTGCATGTAATAATTACAATAGCTTGCATTCTTATAGTATTTTATTGTTTGCAAAGCATCATACATATACCTGTTTTCTCATTTGATTTTTCACAATGACCCTCTGAAGTAGGTTCTATTTATTACTCACCCCATTTTACAGATTGGGAAACTGAGGTAGAGAGCGGTTAATTGATAGCAAGAGTCTGAGGCTAGATTCAAACTCAGGTCTTCCTGACTTCCAAGTCCAACACTCTTTTCTTAAATTCTTCATTAGATTTTATTAAATCTTCATTTTATTACAAAAAAAAATACACAAGGGGCAGCTAGGTGGCGCAGTGAGTAGAGCATTGGCCCTGGAGTCAGAAGGACCAGAGTTCGGATCTGACCTCTGACACTTAACGCACACACAAACAAAAACCTAGCCGTGTGACCTTGGGCAAGTTACTTAACCCCAATTGCCCTCCAAAAGGCAAAAAACAAAACAAAACAAAAAAAAAAGCACAAAAATTATGTTTTTATATACTAATTCATCTTTTTTTTTTTTTTTACAAATTAGCAACAAATTATTGGAACTTTTTATTGTTGTTATCCTGATACTTGTCTATCATATAGACTAAAAGTGATTTGGTCATTCTGAGCAATAGAAGGGATAGTATCCACTATTAGGAAATCATTATCCAGCATTGAACTCTAGTGAAGAGACACTATTAGGAGTTGCTACAAAGCATACATTTTCCACTTTTAATCCTGAACGTTAATAATCCTTGTAAATGATTTTAGATTAAAAGCTCTTCTGGAGCTTGTATAAGGTAAAGTAAGCTCATTTCAACTGAGCTTCTGAACACAAGCAAACAGAAAAATTGGACTCCAGTCAAACATATTTTTAATATATTCATATTGAAGCATATAGACCTAATTTTTTAGTTACAGCCCCCATTCATCATTGGAAGTACTTATATGTAAAGACATTCTAGAAACCATCTTTCATTCAAAAAGAGATTTTTATTTAAAGCTTTCCTTATTTCTCATTTGTGGAATATTATTGAGCTATGTTTGGTTTTGTTTTTTTTCCCATCCATTAAAAGAAAATTAACAAAATTCCAACATGCCTTACTGTCAGCAAGGAATCTTTTTACTCCATATACCACAGGATGATTGATGAACCTGTCAGGCTTACAGTAGTGGCCAACTCCAACACTCTTATTCATTATATCACCTAGCTGCCTCTACTTCTTCATCCTGTAGAATTCATGTTAACATCTTTCACAGAAGAGCTATCCGATGTGGTGAAAGCCTTCCTCCAGGTCTTCTAAGGCTTTGGGGGTACTAGTGCTACACTTCATTTGTATATCTGTCTGTCTACCTGTGATCTTTCACTCTTATTATATGACTTCACTCTTACTATATGAAATTTTTTGTTCATAAACAGTTTTATTTTTTGTGCACAAATCACTGGCAGTACACTGAATCTTACTTAATTGCAACTAAATTTATGTAATCAGTGCATCATTTACAAACAAGAAAATTTGTAGAATCTCATCACTTATAAGGAATGTCTTTGTACAGAACCATATACAAAGTTCCATGTGCAAAATTATCCACCATAATAAAGATGAACAATTTTGAGAAATGTCTCCCTGTTTTATGCTTTGACTAAATATAACTATAGGGTTAGTGAATGGTTATACTTCTAATTCCATCTATCAAGGAATTTTTTTTAATTATCTCAACATATTCATGAGTGAGACTTTGTTAGAAGGCCTATAAGGCTATTTTTGCTCTACACAGAATTAAATGTAACAGGAAAATGGTGGAATTTTGTATTTTCCAAGTCTTTTAAACAACTCGTGATTATGAAAATAGGGTCTACTTAGAGAATCACCTATTTCCTTCTCATATTTTCATAAATAATACTTGTGATTCATTAACACACCAGTTTCATGAACATTTGATAGAGAAGAAGATAAATACTCATTGACTAACAAATATGAAAGGAAGCTTACGGGTCAATATTTAATGATAGTTTATTTTGTTCTTTGTACTTCAATTCCCAGCACCTAGCATAGTAACTGACACCCAGTAGGCACTTAGTAAATACTTGATGATCACAGGATCATAGATGCAGAGGTGGAAGGAGTCTTAGAATTCATCTACTTAATTTTTATAGATGAGAAAACTTAGGATAATAGACGTTAAGTGATCTGTCGAAGGTCACATCAATGTTAAATATGTGAACACATATCCTTTGATTCCAATAATTCTCACCTGCCCATGATACCTCTTCCTACAAGGTTAGTCTGAAACCCAAATATCATGGTGTGATTAGCTGAAAGAACAAGCTAGTTACATCCCACTGTTGCTACTGAATACTGCACTCTCTGCCTGTAACTACTATTGCCACTCTATAGAGCTCTCAATCTCTTTTTGACTACTGCTCTTCAAGTTCCAGCTCAGGTCCCATTATACTTCCTGTCCTCAGTCAATCCCTTGGTAGATGGCAGATCCTTTCAAAGATCATGTTGTCAGCACTGATTCAAATTGCTAAAACTCTTTACGTTCTAGGAGCTACAGGCTCCATATTAGGTTCTTTTGAGTTGAAAAGAATATGTCTCCTGCACCTTGGCCTCCAGAGATATATCTCTTCTGGAGGCCAAGGTGCAGGAGACATATTCTGACTCTGAGAAGAGAGAATACATAGTGGAGGCTAAATGGCCATTAGAAGCATAGAGGAACCATGTGGACATCGGTAGTGTCTGTACTTTTTGGATCCTAGTCTTCTGGAGTTGGGAATGGAGCCCTCTGTAGCTAAAACCCTGTGAAAGAAGATGAAGAAGTATGGGCAGTAGAATAATACCATCCATGACATTTTCCATTCTTTTGAAATCTTTACATTTCTGGGCCTACTACAATACCTGACAAATAACAGTATCACAAAATACCTTTGTGATATTCTTTTGTGGCAACTTAAAAAATACTTGCTGATATACTGAAAACTGAATTCTAAATGTCTTTAAAATTGTTTTCCTCTAGCACAAATTTTGCTTATATTCGGTCAGTTCTACTTCATCATATGCAGCTAAGTAGTGCAGTAGATAGTGTGTGAGGCCTACAGTCAGGAAGAATCATCTTCATGAATTCAAATCTGGCCTCAGACACTTACCAGTTATATGATCCTGGGTAAGTCACTTAATGCTATTTGCCTCCATTTCCTCATCTGTAAAATGAGCTGAAAAGGAAATGGCAAACCACTCCAGGATCTTTACCAAGAAAACCCCAAATGAGATCACAAAGAATTAGACATAACTGAAAATAACTGAACTTCCTCATATAGTGCTGAAGTATTAGAATTTAAATGTGGTAATTCCACTAGTACTGATCTATTTCAGAATTATTATTTTCTTCTTTCTAGCTTCATCTCTAAGTATTATCAGGGTGATATGACTCAATTAGTTATCACACCAAGCTATCTCATTTTCACTTCAACTGATATCTGCTATTTCTTCTGTCCACTTAATAGAAAGCTCTGCAAATCAACTTGTATTCTAAACCAATGTTGTCTTCAACAGCTACCTTACTCTACTCGATGAACTCTTCGTCGAGTAGAGTAAGGTAGCTGGTTGACAGTTTTAAGATGGATTTGGTCTTCTCACTGTGGCAACTGCTTTATATCTGTTAAATGTATTTAACAAAAGATGACAATCAGGATTAATGTCTTTACTTCTATCTACTTCCCATTCTCTAGCATCAACACTTTGTTTCAATAGGTTGGGTTGGAGTTAGTAATTTCAAGTGTTATCTTCTTTTCATCTTTATTCCTTTTTCTATATTCTGGCCTTTGCTCTAAAAACATCAATAACCTTACTGCACAGCTTTTAAGTAATTTATATATGCCTATAGCCTTTCATTTTTTTAATGTCTTATCACTTCTTGCAACATATTTTCTCCAAGATCTTTTCACTGTGCCAATCTTGAGACTAAAGCCATCTTTAATAACTGGAAGAACAATAAAAAGTATTTATGAGGAAATTTTTAAAACTGTGAAACTATTCACATAAATTATCCCATTAGCACCTCACCACAAATCTGTGGAGAAGGTGCTACATGTATTATTACCTGCATTTTACTGATGAGAAAACTGAGGTAGAGACATTAAATGACTAGAATTCTATCACATTCTATATATGTCCTCTATTTCTGATCTTTTACAAATACCTTTGTGATATTCTTTTATGTTTATTATAAACAGTACAAGGTCAGATGACAAAGTATTCTAGAAAACACTTCTTGTCCTCGGACACATGAAACCAACTCTGCCACCTCTTATAAATGCCACTCTGAAGAAATGAACGTTCATGTCTTCAGATTTTATTTTTAGTAAATAAGACTGCCCATATAGATAAGAAACAGTTCCTCTACTCATCAGTTCACGGGTCACTGAAGAAAGAGATCTCATGTAGAGTGTATCAGTATTCAGTTAACATGTGCACACAGTCTGAGGTGATTAGTTTAGAATGCTGGACCTGGAGGCAGGAAGGCCTGTGTTCTAATCATCAGTCACTTGTCAACTGTATGACCTTGAGCAACCTCTATTGGAGTTACAACACCCACCTTCCAAGGCTTTTTGAGATAATATTTGTAAAGTACCTTACAAACCTCAAAGTGCTATGTAAATGCTAGTTATTATTTACCTAGATTTGTATGGTCTAAAATCTGGGATTCTTCATACCTCTGTTATGTTACAGGAAGAAAAGTATCAGTAGCTTATTTTCTATTTCAACTTCAAAAGTAAGTTTAAAGTGTTAAAAGTCTATAATTAAACAAAAAAGTGTGCTTTCTATTTTAAAATCCATTACAACAACTGAAAACCATTTTCGGTGTGATACCAATGTTTTGTTTTCTTCTTAAACATTACAAACTATGAGGAAAGGTCTTTATAATCTTAGTGTCTAGGTGCTCCAAAGGACATAAATCCCTCAATATGAGCCTACAAAATACTTTCGGACAAAAATATATGAAGACTTTCACATATAAATGTGACTAACTTCACTGTCTTATCAAGGAGCCAAGGCAAACTTATTGAGTAAGTGGTTGCCTCCCCAGGGCAATAAGCTAATTAGAATAAGGGTTAAGTTGTCCTCCAGTTGTTTCAGTCTTGCTCAACTCTTCATGACCTTATTTGGGAGTTTTGTTGGCAAAGATACTAGAGTGGTTTGCCACTTACTTCTACAATTCATTTTACAGATGAGGAAACTGAGGCAAAGTGACTTGCCCAGGGTCACACATCTAGTAAGCCTCTGAAGCCACATTTGAACTCATGAACATGAGCCTTTTTGATTCCAAGCCCAGTGCCCTATGCACCACCTAGCTTCCTAGGCTTATAATCAGTGCCAGTAATAGTGATGATGGGGGCGGCTAGGTGGCACAGTGAGTAAGAGCACCCGCCTGGAGTCAGGATGACCCGGGATCAGTTCTGGCCTCAGTACTTAGCACCCACACAATTAGCACCCACACATAAATAACTAGCCATGTAACCTTGAGCAAGTTACTTAACCCCAATTCCTTTAAAAAAATAATAGTGATTGATGATGATAATAATAATTATATTGATAAAGATTAGATCTATGATTTCATTGGTATAGGGAACTTCAGGCTGAGGAAACTCCTTCTACCAATGCAGATCAATAGCTCCTTTTCAACTTAGTCTCCAAAAGTTGTCAACAGCACTGATTTAAGTGACCAGTCCAGAATCCCACAATCAGAATGTCAAAGGCAGAATGTAAACCCCGATCTTCCTGTTTCTGACGGGCCAGTTCTCTCTATCCACTGATATATGCCATATTATCAACAACTCACATGTACCTACTGTTTCAAGGCCTCTCTTTGGGGGAAAAAATCTAACTGGTCTTTTTGGAGATGGAAACTGTAGACCTTGGCCCTGTTAGTATCACTCTTTCTGAATTAGAGATACCCTAGAATCTAGCATCTAGAACAAAGAAAGACTCTATATAGAATATCATAAATTGCAAAAGCTTTAGTGTTCTGGTGAGAATTTGTAAATATCTATTTAATTCTTCTCCAGGTGGTTTCCTTTGGAAATCCCAATTTCTACTCTGCTCTCAATCTGAAGCCTCAAAACTCAGATCACATTATATATGGGGCAATCAGGAAAGGTTAAACCTTCCAGCCAGTGAAATCTTACCTATTACTTGTCCCAATTCAACTCAATCACCCTTAAAGGAACAAGCATATTTTAACAGGATTATCACCTTGATCACAGCAATCTCAGTCCAAGGGACAGTCAGTCAATCAGCATTTATTAATGGCCTACTATGTTCCAGGTACTGTGCTAAGCACTGAGAATAAAAAGAAAGGCAAAGCATAGTCCTTGCTCTCAAGGAGCTCAGTCTAATGGATAAGTTCAAAAGATGTAGATATACACATCTTCCTACTTGAAGTGGATGCAATAACCCAAACCAATCGGATACTATTAACCTCAAAGTTTGATCTCCTCTTTAAAAACTAATGTATAACATTCCCACGTAAATGAGAATCAGGATCCCAAGATCCTGAGTTTTTAGAAAAACTTTTTAGAAGTTTTTAGAAAAGTTTTTAGAGTTTTTAGAAAAAGTTTTTAGAAAAGTTTTTAGAAAAACTTCCTTTTTTCCCTCATGTTGAGGAAAGCTGTTTACTTTTATGCTAAATAAAACACTTTATTCCCCCTCCCCCAACTAAGTTTTATGAATGATGGCCAAAAGGAACTTTTGATTTATAGGAAAATATCTAAGGGAAAACAACTGGGTGGTGGTGGGTGAGTATATAATATCTTCTCATGGACAGCACTACTATAAAGAACAATGTAAATCAACATTCTACTCTTATGTAACTCAAGAATATCTTGGATGCTGGCAAGATGCACAAAAAAAGGGGAGAAAGGAATTTAGTTAGACAGAGTTTTAGCCTGTAAATGAATGTATATAAATATATCTCAAAATTATTCAGGAAGCAGGCAGTCCAATAGACTCTGTCTTTGGCTCCATACTCCTCTAACTACCCTGGGCAATGCAAATGAGAAAGCAGTAAAAGGATGCACAGATACTTCATTACATGCAGTAGTAGATGGATTTCCAAAAGAATGGAGACTGGGAAAATATATTTCAATTTAATTTTCAAAGCTTCAAAATTTAGGATTAAAATGTCAATGTAATTGCAGAAAGAAAAACAAAGCACCAAAGGCTCTATAGCCTTTGGAGGAAAATATCAACTTTACTTTGAAAGCCTAAGGGCATCAATTAAGCAATTTCAAAATTTGAGATCAAAGACAGTGGATTTGAGAGGAAAGGAAGGCAAAGTGCATATGCTTTCCCTAGCCTACTGGAAAAGTTTTTGAACTGTTTGATCTCTGTTCTAATACAATCCTAACTCATCTGCTTTATTCCCTTGGATATTTTCCCATAAACCTAACGTCCATTTGCCATAATTCCTAAAGTTTAGCTGCACAATTAGGGAAAAATGGGTGGGGGTGAGGGAGGGAGAAAAAATTTTGTTTGGCATAAAAGTAAACAAATTTTCTCAGCATGAGGGAAAAAGGAAGTCTTTCTAAGTTGAGATCCTGGTTATCATTTATCTAGGAATATAATACATAGTTTTCAAAGAAGAGGTCAAGCTTTGAGTTAACAGGATCCGTCTGGTTCGGAATAGTGCATTAAGTTCAAATAGGAAAAGCATAAAACTACCAGGAACTCTCACTGAAATAAAAATCCCAAGCATTTCCTAGACTTAAGCAACTTTTGGATAATTTCCCTCATCTTTGAGTTTTGTTTTTCTGGGAGTGGAAGGTCACAAAATAACTTTTGGCTTACTATTACTTAATGAAGACACCTTTCCTTAGTTTAAACATGACCAAATTTTGGCTTTGGATTTTGCTCCCTGCTAGGTTTTGTTCTTATGTAGAGGTCTGTGGGAACTGAGTTCATGTGACCGATTTTCCCACCAACAAGCCCTGCACTCTCCTCACTCTCCTCGGTTTTAAGTGTCTGAACTAAAGGAAATTCACCGAACAGGAATAACCTTATTGGAGGGGAGAGGTATTAGCAAAAGGAACTAGGGAAGCAAGAAAGGAAGTTTGCGAAAGCCACGAGTGCTTCGGAATAACAGACATAGTGATTCCCTGCGCCCCCATTAAAAAACAAAACAAAACAAAGCACAAACAGAAGTATTTTAAGGAAAAATCAAGTATCAACAAACTACACTGAAGAAAGGTAAACAGCAGAAACGTTATCGGCTGAGGGATTAGAAATTTCAGCAAGAACAAACATTCCAAGTCAAAACCCTGCAATCAGCGGCGGCTAGGTGGCACCGTAAGAGCGCCGGCCTCGGAGCTGGGACGGCCCGAGATCGGATCCGGCCTCAGAAAATGAGCCCCCACGCAGAAAGAACGACTGGCCGTGCACCCGTGAGCAAGCTACTTAACCCCAATGGCTTGAAAACAGAAACCTCCAAGCCCCAAGTCCCAAGCAGATAAAGACCCCGTAAAATGGGAAGGGCTGACAGGCCCAAGTAACACTGGAACAGCAGGCTCCCCAGTCCCTCCAAATCCCCTCCCTGCTCTCCGCAAGGGCCTTCCAGAGCTCAGCATCAGATAGCTCCCCAGCCCTCTGGGGACAGCCCCATGCGCTCTCTCCCCAGCAAGAAAGGAGCCAAGAGAAGCTTGCACAACAGCGCCCGGCAGCAGAGGCCTGAGGAAAGCTACGCTGACAGTCGCCGACTCCGGGATGGGCGCGCCAGGCTCTCCGCGGAGCCCGTGCTTCCACGCTGCCGAAGCCCGGGCCAGGAGAGAGGGAAGCGGGCAACTCACCGGGGGGATAGCGCGGCTGGGTTTCACCTGAGCAGCGTGGCCTGGCGTGACGGGCTGCGGACCAAGCGGCAAGTAGGGAAGAGACACCGCGGGCAGCAAATAGCTCAGGCTGTGCGTGCCGGCACCCCGTGGCCTGCTCTCCTGCAGCTTCGGCCGCGGCTACGGGCAGAAAAGGAGAAAGGAAAGGAGGGGGGGAGCTACAGCGATCCCCAGGGCAAAGTGCTAAAGCGGAAAGGAGAGGGCGGGGGAAGTCAGCTGCTTCCACTAGAGCCCACACGCTGGCCGGCCCAGCAATTCGCCCTCTCGGCCCTCCTCCCTCTGCTTCTCTCCTCCTCCTCCCCCAGCCCGAGGTACGACCCTATGACCTCCCCGGCTCTAGCGTGCGTCTCCAGACCCCACCCCGCGCCCAAAGTTTTCCAACAGCCTACAGTGGGAGATTTTATTTAAAGGGCATCTCAACCCGGAGGGCGAGGGATAACTAACTTACTAGAAAATGGAAAAGGCTTCGCGTCTTCCGTCCAGTCTCAGGCCCCAGTGAGACGTCTGCCTCAGGCGGAGTTCCTGATTCTGACCAGCCAAAAGTGCCTCTGGTGGAAACTTGGAATCTTTACTCAGCTAGCGGGACAAAGGGGACCATGGGCAAGCTGAGTCCGGACAAAACTCGGCTGTTCCCTCCCTCCCCCCATTTAACTTTGGACACAGGAACAAACAGGCTTTAGATTAGCTCAAGTATTTGTTGTACCCCCCCCCCCAAAAATCATCCTGGTGCCAGACAAATGCAGCTTGAGCCCTTGTAACAGTTCTAACAAACAAGTTTAGCACCTACTAGGTCTAGATGATGGATATATAAATGGCCCCTGACCCGGATGAGCTTACATTTTACAAGGGGGTGCGGTGCTTAAGAGAATTAAATCTGAAGATGCTTCTGAAGGTACAACACTGGGACGGAGTGCCTTCGAGGCGTGAGGGAGAGCCAGCGCAAAGGCCTGGAGGCCCGAGATGAAACCTTCTGTTGCCCAAGCAGCCAGAAGTACTCTGACTTCCTTAAGGCAGTGTTTGATGGAGATATATGGGGTTTTTGTTTTGTTTTGTTTTGTTTTTAATTCTAAGACCTTGCGATCTGCAAGAAGAAAACCACTGAATGGGGGGATGGGTGTGGTAATAATATATTCAAACCTATGATTTTGGAATGCCAGTTAAGAAGAAAACACTTTAAGAGCAGCCTCAAGTCATTTTTCCGTTATCTATTAAATTAATTAGTATAAACAATAATCTAATAATAATGAAATAAAGACTATATGGGGCTTTAAAGTTTCCGAAAGGGTGTGTGTGTGAGTGTGTGTGTGTGTGTGTGTGTGTGTTATTTGAGAAGATATCTCACTTGAAACTAGGTAAGAGGCAGTATTTTGCACTCCATGGATTGCCTCTTCTGCAAAATTGCAAAGTACTCTTTGGTCTTGCAGTTAATAATTAGGCAAGGTCTACTTAAGCAAATTACTCAGATACTTTTGGCTAAAATAAAGGCAACCAACTATTATTAAATATTTCAGATAAAAGATGGAAATTTGAGGGGGAGGCCAAATTATCTGAATGATTAAAACCCATTTGTATTTCTTTGACCTTAAGGATCAGATAAAATGGAAAGTAATTCAGATTCATGTGTCTATTTATATACACACGTATACATATATATATATACATATATATATATGTTTTTATACAATTTGATTTAGAAAGGAAAAGCATTACTATTTTTCCAGTACTTGAGAAGGATTTTTTAAAAAAATATTAAGCCTTCCACAATTCCATCACTTACATTAAAAAAAAATATCCAATTTTCCTGGAAATTAATCAGTAGGAATTCTATGTGGGAAAAAAAAATTATAGTGTGGTAGATATGAATGGAATGAAAATATTCCAAGTAACTTCAATTTTTTTAAGGTAGAAAGGGAAAGGGAGAGGAAAGCCAGATAGTACAGGAAGTGGGTTGGCTACCTCTGTCTTTGACCTTTTCGGGGTATGTGCCTAGTAGTGGTAGAGCTAGGTCAATAGATTATAATTTTAGTATAATTCCAATTTTCCAGAAAGATTAGTCAGTTCACAGTCCCAATACTCTAGCTCTGATTCTGGCAAGAAAATGAAAGAGAATACGATTCTTTTTTTTTTAATTAATTTATTTTTTTCAAATGATTTAACTTCTGGTTTACATCAGTCATTTCTACCAGATTTTGAGCTACAATTTTCCCCCATTTTTTCCCTACCCACCACCCCAGAATAGCAATCCCACAGGATATCCCCTCATCCCATCTGCTCTCTCCCATATCTTCTCCCATACCCCCTGCAACTTTTTCAGTAGGTCAGGGTGAATCTCTGTGCCCCAATACCTGTATATCTTATTTCCCAATTATATGTAAAATAGGATTATAGTAGTATTTATATATTTTTAAACATTTGACTTTAAAACTGAATTCCAGATTCATTCCCTTCCTCCCTTGTCACCCACCCTTACTAGGAAGATAAGCAACTCAGTATATGTTGTACATGTATAGCTATGCAAAACATTACCACAGTAGATATATTGTAAAAGACTGACTACATTTCCCTCCCTCCTATCCCACCTCCCACTTGGTCTCTTCCTACTTTGATCCTGTCCCTTTTCAAAAGTGGGTGCTTCCAACTTCCCTCCCCCCAGCCTGCCCTCCCTTCCATCATCCCCCCTCTCAGCCCTTTCCCTCCTACTCTCCTGTAGGGTGAGATATCCCATTTAGTATGTATGTCATTCTCTCCCTGAGCCAAATTCAATGATAAGGCTTTGCCTTTTTGCCTTCCTGTTCTTCCCCTCCCTTGCAACCATTTTCCCTTGCCTCTTCTATATGAAATAGTTTACCCCATTCCATCTCACCCCATCTCCTCTCATTATATTCCTCTCTCACGTCTTAACTTCACCCTTTAAGGATCATCCCTTCCTATTAAATTCGACCTGTGCCCTCTATCTATGTACACCTGTAAACATATATACACACATTAACATATGTATTCATATGTCCATATACCCTTCTTCAACTATTTTCATACTGAGAAAAGTTTCCTCAGTTACAATGATTGTTTTTCCATATAGGAATAGAAATAGTTCAACTTTGATAAGTTCACTATGATTTCTTTTCCCTGATTACCTTCTCAAGCATCTCTTGCTTCTTGTATCTGAATGTCAAGTTTTCTATTCAACTCTGTTTTTTTCCTCAAGAATGCTTGAAAGTCCTCTATTCCACTGAATGGCCATATTTTCCCCTGAAACATGATACTCAGTTTTGCTGGCTAGGTGATTCTTGGTTTTAATCCCAGCTCCTTTGCCCTCCAGAATATCATATTCCAAGCTCTTTGATTCCTCAGTGTAGAAGCTGCCAGATCCTGTGTTATCATGATAGCACTTCCACAGTATTCAAACTGTTTCTTCCCAGCTGCTTGTAATAATTTCTCCTTGATCTGGGAATTCTGGAACCTGGCTATAATATTCCTAGGAGTTTTTTTTCAGATCTTTTTTAGGAGGTGATCTACGGATTCTTTCAACCTCTATTTTGCCCTCTGGGTCTAAAACATCAGGGCAATTTCCCTTGAGAATTTCTTAAAGGATGATTTCTAGGTTCTTTCTTTGATCATGGTTTCAGGTAGTCCAATAATTTTTAAATGGTCTCTCCTGGAGCTATTTTCCAGGTCAGTGGTTTTTCCCATGAGATATTTCACATTGCCTTCTATTCTTTCATTTGTTTGGATCTGCTTAACAGCATCTTGATTTCTCATAAAGTCATTAGCTTCCATTTGCTCTAGTCTAATTCTGAAGGAATGATTCTCCTCAGTGAGCTTTTGAAATTCTTTTTCCATCTGGCAAATTTGGCTTTTTAAGGCATTCTTCTCCTCATTGCCTCTTTGAGCCTTTTTTGCCATTTGAATTAGTCTATTTTTTAAGGTGTTCTTTTTTTCAGTGAGGCTGTTCACTCTAATTTCATACTTTTCTTGCATCATTCTCACTTCTCTTCCCAATTTTTCCTCTACTTCTCTTATCTGCTTCTTAAGGTCCTCTATGACCTGTAACCAGCTCATATTTTCATTTGGGGCTTTTGGTGCAAAAGTTCTGACCTCCCAGTCCTCCTCCTGTTAGATACTTTGATCCTCTTTGCCCCACAAATAGGAGTCTAATGTTAAATTTTTCTGTTTACTTTGTTTCCTTTGCCTAGGCAAGTTGCCACTCAATTACTTGACTTTTCAGCTTGTTGCCACAGTAGGACTCTGCCACCAGCCAGGGGAGCTTCCATCCCAAACGCTGGGGTTTTCTCAGCTGCCAGAGGTATAAGTTGGGTGCCCTCTCTGACACCTCCACATACTCTGGCAAGCTGGTCACAAACCCCAAGTCCTCCACCCCAGACTGCAATCTGGATCCAAGAAGGTTAAAGCAAGAGCAATTCCCAGACTGGTCGCCTGGTCCCCCCACAGTCCACAGGCCAGGAGCTGAAGCTATAACATTGGCAGGCTGTGCTGTAGCTACTCAGTGGCTTTTCACCCCTAGGGAAAGAGGCTGAACTGCTCTCAAATACTGGTCCCAAAGTCCATACTGCACTAACCTCTCACTTTGTTCTTGGTATCTATGTGTTCATAATTCTGGAAATGCCACAGCTGCTGGTGTTCTGAAGTCCCTCCAGCCAGCTGCTTGTCTGGTTGCCCTGGGGCTAAAATCTGCGACTCATGAGGTCCTGGGCTTGGCTTCCAGAGCTTTGTGCTGGCCTCTCCCTGCCAGGCTGCCAGGCTGTCCTCAGCTGTGTCATTTTGTGGGTTCTGTAGCTCCAGAGTTTGTTCAGAGTTCTCTTTTAAATAAATTTGGAAGTGGTGTGGGCTGGAGCTCTTGGAAATGCTGTTTCTGCTCCGCCATCTTGACTCCACCTCCGTGAATACTATTCCTTTTTTTTTTTTTTAAAGCAATTGGCGTTAAGTAACTTGCTCAAGGTTACATGGCCAGTCATTATTTATGTATGGGTCCTTACTTTCTGAGGTCAGATTCGATCTCAGGTCATCCCAACTCCTAGGTCAGTGCTCTTACTCATTGCGCCACCTAGCCACCCTGGGGAATACTATTCTTTATAGCCTATACAATGGAATTGAAACACTACTTAAAATCTTGGCATTTATAGCCAAGGACCTTCAACACTTGCTTCTCCAGCTTTTCAATTTTACAGTTGAATTTCCTCCAGTCCAAGGAAGTAAAGTGATTTACCCAAGGTCATGAAAATTTAGATCTGGAAGGGGGAATGGCCGAGTTTCGTCCTGAGACAGCTTGCCCATGGTGCCCTTCATCCTTCTTGTTGAAAAGTGGGTAAAGATTCCAAGTTTCCACCAGGAACTATGCTTGAGGCAGAGGTTTCACAGGGGCCTAAAAGGAACCTGAAGTCCAGGAATATTGTACTTTAGCAAGGTCAAACAAGTAGTAAGTGTCAGAGGTAGGATCTGAACATGTGTTTTGACTCTATTATCAGTGGAGTCTTTTACCACTTTTTCCTCCAAGTTTTTCCATTGTGCTACCAGTCTACTTCTTTGAAGAGGTTACCCATAAAGAGGGTTAGGTTTGCTCTGGAGACCCCAAAATACCAACATGCAGGGTCCTGCTGAATGAATTCAACTCAAGTCTTCTCTCAACCAAAGAAAAGTAAAGTTTATTAAAAGTTCGCTTGTAGGCAGAGCCAAGATGGCGGAGTAGAAACAATACATCCAAGGCACTCTCCCCCCCAGATCACCTCCAAACTATGTAAAAGGAGACTTTGAACAACTTCTGGAGCCCCAGCACCCACAGAACAACACAGAGAGGCTAACCTCACCCTGAGGACATCCCAGCAGCCCTGCAGGAAGGACCAGCGCAGCAGTCTGGGAGCCAACAGTGCAGTGCAGAGTGCATGGATAGCCAAGCCCAGGTCCGCCTGAGCCTTGGTTTTAGCCCCAGGGCAGCCTGACCAGCAGCTGCCTGGAGGGACCCCAGAACACCAGCAGCTGTAGTGATTCCAGAATTATCAACACAGACATGCCTAAGACAAAGTGAGAGGTCAGTGCCCTATGGATTTTGGGACCGGTATTTGGGGAACGCATAGGCTTCCTCCCCTGGGGGCTAGAAGCCACTGAGGAGACACTCCCTTTTGTAGTTTTCAGTAGCAACTCCAGCTCCTGGCCTGTGAACTGTAGGGAGATCCAGGGATCAGTCTTGGGGGTAATTGCCCTTGCTTTTACCTCCCTGGATCTGGATTGTGGTCTGGGGTGGAGGTCGTGGGGTGGGTATCCAGCTTGCCAGAAATGGAAGTTGTACCCCCACACATTTGGGATGGAAGCTCCCCTGTCTGGTGGCAGAGTCCTACTGTGGCAACAAGCCCAAAAGTCAAGTAATTAAGTGGCAACATGCCAAGGCAAAGGAAACAAAATGAACAGAAAAATTCAACATTAGACTCCTATTCTGGGGGCAAAGAGGATTGAAGCATAGAACAGGAGGAGGACTGCGAGGTCAGAAATCCTGCTCCAAAAGCCCCAAAGGAAAATATGAGTGGGTTATACAGGCCATAGAGGACCTTAAGAAGGACCTCAAAAATCAAATAAGAGAAGTGGAGGAAAAATTGGGAAGAGAAATGAAAAGGATGCAGGAAAAGTATGAAATGAGGGTCAACAGCCTGACTGAGGAAAACAACACCTTAAAAAATAGACTAACTCAAATGGCAAAGGAGGCCCAAAAGGGCAATGAGGAGAAGAATGCCTTAAAAAGTCGAATTTGCCAGATGGAAAAAGAATCTCAAAAGCTCACTGAGGAGATTCATTCCTTCAGAGTTAGACTGGAGCAAATGGAAGCTAGTGACTTTATGAGAAATCAAGATACTATTAAACAGATCCAAACAAATGAAAGAATAGAAGGCAATGTGAAATATCTCATGGGAAAAACCACTGACCTGGAAAATAGATCCAGGAGAGATAACTTAAAAATTATTGGACTACCTGAAAGCCATGATCAAAGAAAGAACCTAGAAATCACCCTTAAAGAAATTCTCGGGGGGCGGAGCCAAGATGGCGGAGTAGAAACAGCTCTTCCAAGCCTCTCTGCCCCCAGATTCCCCACAAACTATGTAAAAAAGGACTGTGAACAACTTCTGGAGCTCCAGCACCCACAGAACGACACAGAGAAGCTAACCTCCCGCTGAGGACAGCCCAGCAGCCCTGCAGGAAGGACCAGCGCAGTGGTCTGGGAGCCGGCAGCTCGCAGAGCACAGAGCACAGGAGCCGAGCCGAGCCGAGCCCAGGTCAGCGTGAGCCGAGGTTTTAGCCCCAGGGCGGCAGGGCCAGCAGCCAGCTGGAGGAACCCCAGAACACCAGCAGCTGTGGCGACTCCAGAATTATCAACATAGACATGCCTAGGACAAAGTAAGAGGTTAGTGTCCTATGGACTTTGGGACCTGTATTTGGGGAATGCGTCAGCTCCCTCCCCTGGGGGCTAGAAGCCACTGAGGAGACACGCCATTTTGTAGTTTTCAGAGGCATTTCCGGCTCCCAGCCTACAAATCGTGGGGAGATCCAGCGATCAGTCTTGGGGGTAATCGCTCTTGCTTTAACCTCCCTGGATCTGGATTGTGATCTAGGGTGGAAGTTGTGGGTGGGTTTACAGCTTGCCAGAAACAGAAGTTGCCCCCCACACGTTCAGGACAAAAATTCCTCTATCTGGCCTTAAAGCCATAGTGTGGCAACAAGCCCAAAAGTCAAGCAATTAAGTGGCAACATGCCAAGGCAAAGGAAACAGAAAAATGCAACCCTAGACTCCTATTTTGGGGGCATAGAGCGGGAAAAGGACTGTGAGGTCAGAAGTCCTGCTCCAAAAGCCCCAGGGGAAAACATGAGTGGGTTGCAGGCCATAGAGGACCTTAAGAAGGACTTTAAAAATCAAATAAGAGAAGTGGAGGAAAAATTAGAAAGAGAAATGAGAAGGATGCAGGAAAAGTATGAAATGAGGGTCAACAGCCTGACTGAGGAAAACAGCACCTTAAAAAATAGACTAACTCAAATGGCAAAGGAGGCCCAAAAGGGCAATGAGGAGAAGAATGCCTTAAAAAGTCGAACTTGCTAGATGGAAAAAGAATCCCAAAAGTTCACTGAGGAGATTCATTCCTTCAGAGTTAGACTGGAGCAAATGGAAGCTAATGACTTTATGAGAAATCAAGATGCTGTTAAGCAGATCCAAACAAATGAAAGATTAGAAGGCAATGTGAAATATCTCATGGAAAAACCACTGACCTGGAAAATAGATCCAGGAGAGACAATTTAAAAATTATTGGACTACCTGAAAGCCATGATCAAGGAAAGGACCTAGAAATCACCCTTCAAGAAATTCTCAAGGAAAACTGCCCTGATGTTTTAGATCCAGAGGGCAAAATAGAGGTTGAAAGAATCCACCAATCACCTTCTGAAAAAGATGCCAAAAAGAAAACTCCCAGAAATATTATAGCCAGGTTCCAGAATCCCCAGATCAAGGAGAAAATACTACAAGCAGCCAGGAAGAAACAATTTCAATATTGTGGAAACACAATCAGAATAGCCCAAGACCTGGCAGCTTCTACACTGAGGGATTGAAGGGCATGGAATATGATATTCCAGAGGGCAAAAGAACTGGGAATGAACCCAAGGGTCACCTACCCAGCAAAACTGAGTATTTTGCTTCAGGGGAAAATATGGTCATTCAGTGGAATAGAGGACTTTCAAGCATTCTTGAGGAAAAAACCAGAGTTGAATAGAAAATTTGACATCCAGACACAAGAAGCAAGAGATGCCTGAGAAGGTAATCAGGGAAAAGAAATCAAAAGGAACTTATCAAAGTTGAACTATTTACATTCCTATGTGGAAAAGCAATAACTGTGACTGATGATATCTTTCTCACTATGAAAATAATGGAAGAAGGGTGTGTGGTCATATGAATACATGTGTGAATGTGTGTGTATATGGTTACAGTTATATGGATAGAGGGCATCGATTGAATTTGTTGGGAAGGGAGAATACTCAAGGGATGAAATTATGAGGTGAGAGGGGAAAGTGGCAAGAGGAGATGGGGAGAGACTGGGTAGGGTAAACTATCCCATGTAGAAGAAGCAAGGGGAAGTGGTTGCAAAGGAGGGGGAGAATAAGGAAGGCTAAAAAGGCAAAACCACATTCACATTGAATTTGGTTCAGGGAGAAAATGACATACATACTAAATGGGATATCTCAACCTGCAGCAGGATAGGGGGAAGGGGGATGAGAGGAGGGATGATGGATGGGAGGGCATCCTTGGGGGGAGGGGAGGTTGGAAGTACCCACTATAGAAGAGGGACAGGATTATATAGGGAATGGACCAGGTGGGGGGTGGGATGAGTGGGAGGGAATTATAAGCAGCCTTGTACAATATATCTACTATGATAATGTTTTGCATAGCTAGACATGTACAACATATACTGAATTACTTATCTCCCAAGAAGGAATGGGTGACAAGGGAGGAAGGAAATGGATCTGAAATTCGAGGTCGTAACATTAAATGTTTCAAATATATATAAATACTATTATTAATACTCTTTTGCTTGTAATAGGGAGATAAGATGTGCAGGCATTGGGACACAAAGATTCACCTTCCTCTAATGGAAAAGTCGATGGGGGTATGGGAGAAGGTATGGGAGAGAGCAGATTGGAGGAAGTGATATCTTGTGGGACTACTATTCTGGGAGGTTGGGTTGGGGAATAATGGGGGGGAAATGATTGTATCTCAAAATCTGGCGGAAATGAATGATGTAAAACAGAAGTTAATAAAGCATTTGTTTAAAAGGAAAAAAAATAAAAATAAAAAAAGAAATTCTCAAGGAAAATTGCCCTGATGTTTTAGACCCAGAGGGCAAAATAGAGGTTGAAAGAATCCATTGATCACCTCCTGAAAAAGATCCCAAAAAGAAAACTCCTAGGAATATTATAGCCAGGTTCCAGAATCCCCAGATCAAGGAGAGAATACTCCAAGCAGCCAGAAAGAAACAATTTTAATATTGTAGAAACACAATCAGAATAGCACGGAACCTCGCAACTTCACACTGAGGGATAGAAGGGCATGGCATATTAGATATTCCAGAGGTCAAAAGAGCTGGGACTGAACTCAAGGGTCACCTACCCAGCAAAACTGAGTATTTTGTTTCAGGGGAAAATATGGTCATTCAGTGGAATAGAGGACTTTCAAGCATTCTTGAGGAAAAAAACAGAGTTGAGTAGAAAATTTGTCATCCAGACAGAAGAAGCAAGAGATGCCTGAGAAGGTAATCAGGGAAAAGAAATCAAAAGGAACTTATCAAAGTTGAACTATTTATATTCCTACATGGAAAAACAACAACTGTGTC
The DNA here is from genome assembly GCA_011680675.1 of Gymnobelideus leadbeateri. Taxonomy (NCBI): domain Eukaryota; kingdom Metazoa; phylum Chordata; class Mammalia; order Diprotodontia; family Petauridae; genus Gymnobelideus; species Gymnobelideus leadbeateri. Next base: position 249,154 of record WOXC01006361.1, read on the forward strand.
TGATGAAACCTTTCTCATTATGAAAATAAATGAAGAAGGGTATATGGTCATATGAATACATATGTGAATGTGTGTATATATGTTTACAGTTATACATGGATAGAGGGCATAGGTTGAATTTGGTGGGAAGGGATGATACTTAAGGGGTGAAATTATGAGGTGAGAGAGGAAAGTGGCAAGAGGAGATGGGGAGAGACAGGGCAGGGTAAACTATCTCATGTAGAAGAAGCAAGGGGAAGTGGCTGCAGGGGAGGGGAAGAATAGGAAGGCAAAAAGGCAAAACCACATTCTCATTGAATTTGGTTTTGGTAGAGAATGACATACATACTAAATGGGATATCTCAACCTGCGGCAGAATAGGGGGAAGGAGGATGAGAGGAGGGATGATGGATGGGAGGGCATCCTTGGGGGGAGGGGAGGTTGGAAGTACCCACTATAGAAGAGGGACAGGATCAAGTAGGGAATGGACCAGATGGGGGGGTGGGATGGGTGGGAGGGGATTATAAGCAGCCTTGTACAATATATCTACTATGGTAACGTTTTGCATAGCTAGACATGTACAACATATACTGAATTACTTATCTTCCCAGAGGGAATGGGTGATAAGGGAGGAAGGGAATGGATCTGAAATTCGAGGTCTTTAAATTAAATGTTTCAAATGTATATAAATACTATTATTAATACTATTCTGCATGTAATTGGGAGATAAGATATGCAGGCACTGAGGCACAGAAGTTAATAAAGCATTTGTTTAAAAAAAAGTTCGCTTGTATTGGACACAGAGTAAGTCTGTACTAAGTCATTCTATGGTGCTCTCACAAACAAGACAGAAGGGAGTCTTATATACAGAAGGTTGTGGGAGGGATCTAGGTGTCGTCTAGCGGAAGAGGTTGGGGAGTGTCTTTAGGAAGAGTTAATGAGGTCAATGAGTGATTAAGGGTAGGAAGTCAAGGCCACTGGGAGACCACAAACAATGGTGGGCTAGGCCAGTTCAAGGGTAGATCAACACTTGTAACAGAGGGTGGGAAGTCTAGTAACAGAGACTTTGGCTCAGCCACAGTGTAAGGCTTATTGCCTCATCAAATGAAATGATTTAATCAGAGTTCAAGGTGGTTTTCCAGAGCCTGTACCTCAAGGACTCAAAGAGAGCTCTAGGGGGCTCCCAGAGCCCATACCTCATCACTCTTAGACTTATATTTAATTCTTTTTTTGCTAAATGATTTATTATGGGCCTGAAGTGACTGACACATTTCTCAAAATGAAGCAATTTAAGTAATGTATAGTACTCAATACACTGTACAATGAAGCAATATACAGTATTCAAAGTTGTGGTTACCATTCAAACCAGCCCTGTATGGTTTGAGGGACCAGAGGATAAGGGCATGAAGAGATAAATAACATAAGTCGCAGGAATCCCCTGTTCATTTTAAAGTTCTGTTTTTTAAACAAGGAATATGTATCAAGTGGTATCAGAGACATTCTTTGTAAACATTACAGCAATCAATTTAGCTAAACTTAGAAGGATTGCTCTTTTGTAAAAGTTGTGTTTTTCAGGATACTAGTCTCTATCTATTCTGGATTTTCATGGGAAAAGTAATGAAAAGCAATTTAGAATCAGAGAAGATGGCTGACTTTTCTTGTGTTTTGTAGTGTCTTGGAGAAGCCGTGTGGTATAGTGGCTAGAGAGTTGGCCTTTACAATCTTGCCCCTATCACATATCATCTGTGTGACCCTTGGTAAGTCATTTGATCTCTTAGTTCTCCAAATGACTCTTTAGGACTAAAAGTTTCAGAGAAGGTCCCCTATAATGATGAAATCACAGGTCTAGATCCAAATTTTTCTCCAGAATGGTTGAATCAGTTTACAATTCCACCAACAATGCATTAGTCTTCTAATTTTACCACATCTCCTCCAACACACATCATTTTCCTTTTCTGTCGTATTAGCCAAACTGACAGGAATAAGATTGTTTTAATTTTCATTTCTCTAATCAATAATGATTTGGAGCGTTTTTTTCATATTACTATAGATAGCTTTAATTTTTTCATCTGAAAAGTGCCTGTTCATATTCTTTGACTATTATCACTTGGGGAATGACTTGTATTCTTATAAATTTGACTCAGTTCTCGATATATTTGAGAGATTAGGCCTTTATCAGAGACACTAGCTGTAAAAATTGTTTCCCAGTTTTCTGCTTCCCTTCTAATCTTAGGCACACTGGCTTTGTTTCTGCAAGGCCTTTTAAATTTTATGTAACCAAAATTATCCATTTTGCATTTTATAATGTTCTTTATCTCTTATTTGGTTATAAATTCTTCCCCTTCTCCACGGATTTGACAGGCAAATTATTCCTTGCTGTCATAATTTGCTTATGGTATCACTCTTAATGTCTAAATCATGTACCCATTTTGACCTTATCTTGGTATACTGTGTAAGATGTTAGTCTGTGTTTCTGCCATACAAGTTTCCAGTTTTCCCAACAGTTTTTGTCAAATAGTGAGTTCTTATCCCAGAAGCTGGAGTCTTTGGGTTTATCAAGCAGTAGATTACTGTAGTCATTGATTACTATGACTTGTGTAATTAATCTGTTCCACTGATCCACCACTCTATTTCTTATCCAGTACTAAATAGTTTTGATGATTGCAGCTTTATAATATAGTTTTAGATCTAGTATGGCTAGGCCATGTTACCTTTGTAGTTTTTCATTAATTTACTTGATATTCTTGACATTTTGTTCTTCCAGGTGAATTTTGTTACTTTTTTTTAGCTCTATAAAATAATATTTTGGTAGTTTGATTGGTATGGCTCTGAATAAGTTAACTGATTTAAGTAGAATTATCATTTTTTTGTGTTAGCTCAGCCTACCATGAGCAATTGATATTTTTTCCCAGTTGTTTAGATCTGACTTTATGTGAAAAGTGTTTTGTAATTGCATTCGTATAGTTGCTGCATTTGACTTGGCAAATAGACTGCCAAGTATTTTATATTGTTTACAGTTATTTTAAATGGAATTTGTCTCTCTCTTGCTACTGAGATTTGTTGATAATATATAGAAATGCTGATGATTTAAGTGGGTTTATTTTATATCCTACAACTTAATTAAAAGTTGTTAATGATTTGCATTAATATTCATTAGGGAAATTGGTCTATAAGTTTCTTTCTGTTTTGGCTCTTCCTGATTTAGGTATCAGTACCATATTTGTAGACATAACTTGAGTGGTTTCTTAAGTCAGCTCTAAACTGACACACTAGCCTGTGGAAATGTGAAGAATTGTGGTCCAGGAGTGATTGTCAAGCAATTTGTTTATTGATACTATGAGCAAGGTTTTTAAAGAGTAATGAAATAAAGAAGATAATTATAGGTCAATTAGTTTTCCAGTACTCTTTGTTCAGTTTCAAGATGCCAGACAGTGATGTCAATTTTAGGCCTTGAAGATTATCATGTCCTTTGATGATTTCCAAGCCATATGAATAGTATCTAAAATGTATGGAAGAGCTAACACCTTCTGGCTAATATCCCAGAAGAGGGCACAGTAGATCACAGGATATCAGGAAACCTCTGATTCACAGTTGTATCACAGAGAAAACCAGGACTGGACAATATGGACTGGCCACTAGAAAATCCTGAGCTAACATATCTAGGATCAGCCTGATTCCTGAATCACTTGTTTTGTCTACCTTCATATATTTGTGTCATATAAAGAATTAGGTAGGACTCCTTCTCTGCCTATTTTTCCAAATAGTTTTTATATAGTATTGGAATTAATTGTTCTTTAAATGTACGGTAGAATTAACTTCTAAATCCATTTGGCCCTGAAGATTTTTCTTAGGGAATTAATTGATGATTTGTTCAATTTCTTCTTCTAAAATGGGATTATTTAGGGGGCAGAGTCAAGACGGTGAAGTAGAAACAGGACTTCTGCTTGGCTCTGGCTTCCACCTCCTCCAATTCATGTAAAAAATGACTCTAGACAAACTTTGGAGCAACAGAACCCAAAAAATAACAGAGAGTAGCTAACCTCCCACTGAGGACAGCCCAGCAGGCCTGCAGGAAGGGGCCAGCTCAGTGCTTTGGGAGCCCATCCCAACCCTGTGTGAGCCAGAGGTTTTAGCTTCAGGGCAGTCTGACCAGCCACTGGCTGGAGGGACTTCATGAAGATCACCAGCAGCTGTGATGGTTTCCAAAATTATCAACCCATAGATGCCAAAGACAAAGTGAGAGGTCAGTGTAGAGACTTTGTGGGAACAGGGAATTTGGGAGTGCTATCCAGCTTTGCCCCCTGAGCGAGAAGCAGCCAAGGCTCCACAGCTATGCTGCTTCAGAGCTCCTGGCCTACAGATTGCAGGGGGACCAAGTGACCAGTCTCAGGGATAATTGTTTTTGCTCTAACCTGCTTGGTTCTGGATCACTGTCCTGGGTGGAGGTCCTTGGGTACCTGACCAGTTTGGCAGAGCCAGTTGAGGCTTCAGAGTGGGCATCCAACTAAAAGTTCTAGCAGCTGTGAAAGCCCCAGCAGTTGGGATAAAATTCCTCTTTCTGGTAGCAGAGTTCTACTGTGGCAAAAGGCTCAAAAGTCAAATAATTCAATGGCAACATAAGGAAGCAAAGGAAGCAAAGAAAGCAGAGCAATTTGACATTAAACTTCTATTTTGGGGACAAAAAGGATCAAAACATGAAACAAGAGGAAAACAATGAAGTCAGAACTCTTGCACCAAAAGCTTCCAAGGAAAATATGAGCTCGTTGCAAGCCTTGGAGGAGCATAAAAAGGATTTTGAAAACCAAATAGGAGAAGTGGGGGAAAAATTGGGAAAAGAAATTAGAATGATGCAAGAAAATTATAAAATGAGAGTCAATAACCTGACTGAAGAAAATAACAAATTAAAAATAGACTAACTCAGATGGCAAAAGAGGCTCAAAAAGGCAATAAGGAGAAGAATGCCTTAAAAAGCTGAATTTTCCAGATGGAAAAAGAGTCTCAAAAGCTCAGTGAAGAGAGTCATTTCTTCAGAATTAGATTGGAGCAAATGGAAGCTAGTGACTTTAGGAGAAATCAAGATACTATTAAACAGATCCTAACAAAGAAAAAAATAGAAGGCAATGTAAAATATCTCATTGGGAAAACCACTTACCTGGAAAATAGATCCAGGAGAGATCATTTAAAAATTATTGGACTTCCTGGAAAGCCATGATCAAAACAGGAACCTAGAAATCATCCTTCAAGAAATTCTCAGGGGAAATTGCCCTGATGTTTTAGAGCCAGAGGGCAAAATAGAGGTTGAAAGAATCCATAGATCACCTCTGGAAAAAGATCTGAAAAAGAAAACTCCAAGGAATATTATAGCAGGTTCCAGAATTCCCATATCAAGGAAAAATTGTTACAAGCATCCAGGAAGAAACAATTTGAATATTGTGTAAACACAATCAGGATAACACAGGATCTGGCAGCTTCTACACTGAGGGATCAAAGGGCTTGGAATATGATATTCTGGAGGACAAAAGGGCTGGGATTGAAACCAAGAATCACCTACCTAGCAAAACTGAATATCATATTTCAGGGGAAAATATGGTCATTCAGTGGAATAGAGGACTTTCAAGCATTCTTTTTTTTTTTTTTTTTGGAGGGCAATTGGTGTTAAGTAACTTGCCCAAGATCACAAGTTTGTGTGTGCCCAAGATCACAAGTCTTTTTTTGTGTGTGCCTGTTAAATGTCTGAGGTCAGATCTGACCCCAGGTCCTCCTGACTCCAGGGCCAACACTCTATTCACTGTGCCACCTAGCTGCCCTATACATTCAAGCATTCTTTTTTTTTTTCAAACAAATGCTTTTTTTTCTTTTTTTTTTAAGCAAATGCTTTATTAACTTCTGTTTTACATCATTCATTTCCACCAGAATTTGAGTTACAATCATTTCCCCCCGTTATTCCCCTACCCAACCTCCCAGAATAGCAGTCCCACAAGATATCGCTTCCTCCAATCTGCTCTCTCCCATACCCCCTTTGACTTTTCCATTAGAGGAAGGTGAATCTTTGTGTCCCAATGCCTGCACATCTTATCTCCCCATTACAAGCAAAAGAGTATTAATAACAGTATTTATATATATTTGAAACATTTAATGTTAAGACCTCGAATTTCAGATCCATTTCCTTCCTCCTTGTCACCCATTCCCTCTGGGGAGATAAGTAATTCAGTATATGTTGTACATGTCTAGCTATGCAAAACATTATCATAGTAGATATATTGTACAAGGCTGCTTATAATTCCTCCCACTCATCCCACCCCCCACCTGGTCCATTCCCTACATGATCCTGTCCCTCTTCTATAGTGGGTACTTCCAACCTCCCCTCCCCCCAAGAATGCCCTCCCATCCATCATCCCTCCTCTCATCCTCCTTCCCCATATTCTGCTGCAGGTTGAGATATCCCATTTAGTATGTATGTCATTCTCTCCCTGAACCAAATTCAATGAGAATGTGGTTTTGCCTTTTTGCCTTCCTATTATCCCTCTCCCTTGCAACCACTTCCCCTTGCTTCTTCTACTGAGATAGTTTACCCTACCCTGTCTCTCCCCATCTCCTCTTGTCACTTTCCTCTCTCACCTCATAATTTCATCCCTTGAGTATTCTCCCTTCCCAACAAATTCAACCTATGCCCTCTATCCATGTATAACTGTAAACATATATACACACATTCACATAAGTATTCATATGACCATATACCCTTCTTCATTTATTTTCATAATGAGAAAGGTTTCATCAGACACAGTTGTTGTTTTTCCATGTAGGAATATAAATAGTTCAACTTTGATAAGTTCCTTTTGATTTCTTTTCCCTGATTACCTTCTCAGGCATCTCTTGCTTCTTGTGTCTGAATGTCAAATTTTCTATTCAATTCTGGTTTTTTCCTCAAAAATGCTTGAAAGTCTTCTATTCCACTGAATGACCATATTTTCCCCTGAAACAAAATACTCAGTTTTGCTGGGCAGGTGACCCTTGGGTTCATCCCCAGCTCTTTTGCCCTCTGGAATATCATATTCCATGCCCTTCGATCCCTCAGTGTAGAAGTTGACAGGTCCTGTGCTATTCTGATTGTATTTCCACAATATTGAAATTGTTTCTTCCTGGCTGCTTGTAGTACTTTTCTCCTTGATCTGGGGATTCTGGAACCTGGCTATAATATTCCTAGGAGTTTTGTTTTTGGGATCTTTTTCAGGAGGTGATCTGTGGATTCTTTCAACTTCTATTTTGCCCTCTGGATCTAAAACATCAGGGCAATTTTCCTTGAGAATTTCTTGAAGGGTGATTTCTAGGTTCTTTCTTTGATCATGGCTTTCAGGTAGTCCAATAATTTTTAAATTATCTCTCCTGGATCTATTTTCCAGGTCAGTGGTTTTTCCCATGAGATATTTCACATTGCCTTCTATTCTTTCATTTGTTTGGATCTGTTTAACAGCATCTTGATTTCTCATAAAGTCATTAGCTTCCATTTGCTCCAGTCTAACTCTGAAGGAATGAATCTCCTCAATGAGCTTTTGAGATTCTTTTTCCATCTGGCAAATTTGGCTTTTTAAGGCATTCTTCTCCTCATTCCCCTTTTGGGCCTCCTTTACCATTTGAGTCAGTCTATTTTTTAAGGTGTTGTTTTCTCAGTCAGGCTGTTGACCCTCATTTCATACTTTTCCTGCATCCTTCTCATTTCTCTTTCCAATTTTTCCTCCACTTCTCTTATTTGATTTTTAAAGTCCTTCTTAAGGTCCTCTATGGCCTGCAACCCGCTCATGTTTTCCCCTGGGGCTTTTGGAGCAGGACTTCTGACCTCACAGTCCTTTTCCCGCTCTATGCCCCCAAAATAGGAGTCTAGGGTTGCATTTTTCTGTTTCCTTTGCCTTGGCATGTTGCCACTTAATTACTTGACTTTTGGGCTTGTTGCCACAGTGTGTCTTTGTGACAGATAGGGGAATTTTTGTCCCGAACGTGTGGGGGCCAACTTCCGTTTCTGGCAAGCTGTAAATCCACCCACGACTTCCACCCCAGATCACATTCCAGATCCAGGGAGGTTAAAGCAAGAGTGATTACCCCCCAAGAATGATTGCTGGATCTCTCTACAGTTCGCAGGCCAGGAGCTGGAGCTGCCTCTGAAAACTACAAAATGGCGTGTCTCCTCAGCAGCTTCTAGCCCCCAGGGTAGGAAGCCGACACATTCCCCAAATACTGGTCCCAAAGTCCATAGAGTACTAACCTCTTGCTTTGTCCTAGGCATGTCTATGTTGATAATTCTGGAGTCGCCACAGCTGCTGGTGTTCTAGGGTCTCTTCAGCTGGCTGCTGGCCCTGCCGCCCTGGGGCTAAAACCTCGGCTCACGGGGACCTGGCCTCTGCTCGGCTCAGCTCGGCTCCCTGCGCTCTGTCCCCTGTATGCTGCCAGCTCCCAGAATGCTGCACTGGTCCTTCCTGCAGGGCTGCTGGGCTGTTCTCAGGGGGAGGTTAGCTTCTCTGTGTCATTCTGTGGGTGCTGGGGCTCCAGAATTGTTCAGAGTCCCCTTTTACATAGCTTGGGGGGGATCTGGGGGCAGAGTGGCTTGGATGAGCTGTTTCTACTCTGCCATCTTGGCTCCACCCCTCAACACCCACATTCAAGCATTCTTGATGAAAAAACCAGAGATGAATAGAAAATTTGACATTCTGATACAAAGCAAGAGAAGCATGGGAAGATAAATAGGGAAAAGAAAACATATGGAACTTATCAAAGTTGAACTATTTATATTCCTACATGGAAAAATGATAATTGTAACTTATGAAACTTTTTCTCAGTATGAGAATAGTTGAAGGGAATAGAAATGTGTGTGTGTGTGTGTGTGTGTGTGTGTGTGTGTGTGTGTGTATGTATGTATGTATATCCACATTTGTAAAGTCAAGAAAAGGCAATTTCAAAGGTTCAAAATACCAGCATAGCAGCTCTCCATTTTATTCAGTGACAAATTAAGAACAGAGAAAATCCAAAATACAGCATAGTTCAAAATACAGCATTCACTAAGTATGATTCAATAATTTCTAAGTACTGCTCCACCCCTGGGCAGTACATTCATTTGGTCAATCACAAAGTCCCTCTTCTCAAATGGAGATTAGTTTCCAATCATAAACAAAGTACATTCATTTGGTCAGTCACAGAGCACAAAAAATTCAAAAGTTTCCCACCCCTGGATCACAACTGAATTTAAATTATCATCAGTTAACTCCAAGCACCTTCTCAAAAGGGGCAGTAGAGAGCACAAAGGCCATCTACCCCTGAGCTACAACAAGGTTAAGATATCATCACTGCATTTAATACCCAAAGAGAGGTCTTTTCTTCATCTTGACCAGAGGCAAATTCTTAGCAATCTCTCTTCCTGGGGAGACAAAACTTAACAATGCCACAAGATACATTGCCAGTGTCCTCATTAATTCGTTCTCTGTCTGAAGAACAGTCCTAGGAACCCTGAAAACATCAGCAAGACTGTCTTCCAGGATTTCTGCAAACATAAAACAGAAATCCTTCTTCAGGGCTTCTGAACCAACAGCAAGGTTCCAGGACCTCTACAACAACAGCACTGTCCTTCATGATGGACAAATCTGGCAAAACAACATCAAAACAGACAGACAAATTACCGGCATCATAGACATTTCTCCTCAGTCCTTGGCAGCTCTGGGTGGCAGCTCTCAAAAGTCCTGGGCAGCTTGAACTGGCCCTCAGCAATTCTCTCTCTCTCTCTCTCTCTCTCTCTCTCTCTCTCTCTCTCTCTCTCTCTCTCTCTCTGCCTCCACTCTGTTTCTTCCAAAAATTCTTCTGCTTCTCTTCTTCTGCTTGTGCCTCTCCAAATCCAAGGCACCAGCTCCTCCCAGTTCAGCCCTCTCTTTTCATATCAACAAGTCCATCCCACAAGTGGGATTCACAACCTCTGGGTTTTAACACTCAACCCAAAAACCAAGCCAATAAAAGGGGATTTTAAAATTCCATTAATATATATATATTAATGGAATTTTAAAATATAAAATATAATTTTATATATAAATTATAATTTTATAATTTTAAAATATATAATATAATATATATATATGGATATATATGTCTATATAGGAGGCCATGTGGGTGTATGAATACATATATGAGTGTGTATATATCTGTGTACAGGTATACATAGAGGGCACAGCACCAATTGAATAGGAAGAGATAATACTTAAAAGGTGAAATTAAGTGGTGAGAGAGGAATATAATGAGAGGAGATGAGGAGAGACAGAATGGGGTAAATTATGTCATATAGAAGAGGCAAGGGGAAACTGTTACAATGGAGGGGAAGAACAGGAAGGAAAAAGGGAATGAGTCAACCTTATTCTCCTTGAATTTGGCTTAGGGAGGGAATGACATACAAACTAAATAGTGTATCTCATCCTACAAGAGAGTAGGGGGGAGTGGATGAGAGGGTCGATAATGGAAGGGAGGTTAGATTGAGGGGGAGGGAAGTTGGATATACCCACTTTTGAAAAGGGACTTGATGAAGGTAGAGAATATAACAAGTGGGGCCGGTACAGGATGGAGGGAAATATAGTCGGTCTTTCACAATATATCCACTATGGAAATGTTTTGCTTATCTTCCCAGTAATGGTGGGTGACAAGGGAGGAAGGAAAAAAATCTGGAATTCAAACTTTTAAAATGAAATCAAAGTTTTAAAATCAAATACTGTATATACATATATACAGTATTTGATTTTAATTATATATATATATACACTATTTAAAAAAATATATATATATATATACAGTGTTTGATTTTAAAACTTTAAAACTTTGATTTGATACACACACTATTATTACTATTACTTTATGTGCAACTGGAAAATAAGATATACAGGCACTGTGACATAGAGATTGACCATGCCCTGCTTGAAAGTAGGAGGGGAGATGGGGGAAGATATAGGAGAGAGCAGATTGGGTGACGGGATATTCAGTGGGATTGCTATTTTGGGGTGGTGGGTAGGGGAAAAATGGGGAGAAAATCTGTAACACAAAATCTTGTGGAAATGAATGATGTAAACTAAAAAATAAAAAAGAGAAAGAAAAAAGAAATACCTCATAGAAGAGCCAGAAAGTTAACACTCAGATATTCATTGCAATTAATAAACAAGTTACAAGATTCAAAAAATAAAAATAAAATGGAATTATTTAAATATTTTATTTCCTCTTCTGTTAATCTGGGTAATTTATGTTTTTGTTAGCATTCATACATTTCACTTACATGTGTGCTTTATTGCCATGTAGTTTGGCAAAATAGCTCAGAATTATTGCTTTAATTTCCTCTTCATGGTGGTGATTTTACCCTTTTCATTTTTGATACTGGTAATTTGGTTTTCTTCTTACTTTTTTAAAATAAAATTAACCAAGGTTTATGTGTTGGTTTTTTTTTTAACAGTTCTTAGTTTTATTTATTACTTCAATAATTTTCTTAATTTTGATTTTATTCATTACTCCTGTGATTTTTCAGAATTTCTAATTTGGGATCTTTAATTTGTTCTTTTTCTAGCTTTTAATTTTTTCCTGTTTTTTTTTTTCTTTTTGGAGGGGAGAAGGTAGTAGAGCAATTGGGGTTAAGTGTCTTGACCAAGGTCACATGGCTAGTTTTTTGTGTTAAGTGTCTGAGGCTGGTTTTGAACTCAGGTCCTCCTGACTCCAGGGCCAGTGCTTTATTCACTGCCACCACCTAGCCACCCCTTTTTCTAGCTTTTTAAATTTCATGCCCAATTAATTTATCTGCTCATTCTCTGTTTTATATATTTAGAGATAAAATTTTTTTCCTTAAGTACTGCTTTGACAGCATACATAAATTTTAATAAGTTGTCTTATTATTGTTGTTCTCTTTAATGAAATTACTGTTTCTTTGATTCTTGTTTGACTCGCTCATTCTTTAGGATTAGTTTATTTAGTTTCCAATTAATTTTTAGTCTATCTTTCCAATACCATTTATTACATGTAATTTTTATTTTATCATGATCTGAAAAGAAGACATTTAATATTTCTGCCTTTCTGTACTGAATTATGAAAGTTTTAATATCCTAATACATTGTAGATCCATTTTTTGTGTGTAAGTTTCCTCTACCACTGAGAAAAAGGTCTATCTTTCTATATCTTTCTATCCCCACTCAGTTTTCTCCAGAACTCTCTTTTTTTTAAGTTTTAAAACATAAATTTATTAAAACAAATTTAATAAATTTATATAAAACTGATTTATATAAGATGTAATTATACATCTTTTTTTATTCTTTATTTTAATAAATGCTTTATTAACTTCTGGTTTACATCATTCATTTCCACCAGATTTTGAGTTACAATATTTTCCCCTTTTCCTACCCACCACCCCAGAATAGCAGTCCCACAAGATAACCCCTCATCCAATCTGCTCTCTCCCATGTCTTCTCCCATACCCCCTTTGGCTTTGCCATTAGGGCAGGTGAATCTCTGTGCCCCAATGCCTGCACATCTTATCTCACAATTACATGAAAAATAGTATTAATAATAGTATTTATATACATTTGAAACATTTAATTTTAAGACCTGGAATTTCAGATCCATTCCCTTCCTCCCTTGTTACCCACTCCCTCTGGGAAGATAAGCAATTCAGTATGTGTTGTACATGTATAGCTATGCAAAACATTACCATAGTAGATATATTGTAAAAGACTGCTTATATTTCTCCCCCACCCATCCCATCTCCCACCATGTCCATTCCCTACTTTGATCCTGTCCCTCTTCAAAAGTGGGTAATTCCAACCTCCCCTCACCCTAAGGATGCCCTCCCATCCATCATCCCTCCTCTCATCCCCCTTCCCCCTACTCTCCTGCAGGGTGAGATATCCCATTTAGTATGTATGTATTTCTCATCCTGAACCAATTTCAATGAGAATATGGTTTTGCCTTTTTACCTTCCTATTTTTTCCCTCCCCTGCAACTACTTCCCCTTGCCTCTTCTACATGAGATAGTTTACCCTACCCTGTCTCTCCCCATCTCCTCTTGTCACTTTCCTCTCTCACCTCTTAACTTCACCCCTTAAATATCATCCCTTCCCACCAAATTCAACCTGTGCCCTTTACGAATGTATATCTGTGAACATATATACACACATTCACATATGTATTCATATGCCCATATACCCTTCTTCAATTATTTTCATAATGAGGAAGGTTTCATCAGACACAGTTATTGTTTTTCCATGTAGGAATGTTAATAGTTCAACTTTGATAAGTTCCTTTTGATTTCTTTTCCCTGATTACCTTCTCAAGCATCTCTTGCTTCTTGTGTCTGAATGTCAAATGTTCTATTCAATTCTGTTTTTTTTTCCTCAAGAATGCTTGAAAGTCCTCTATTCCACTGAATGACCATATTTTCCCCTGAAACAAGAAAATCAGTTTTGCTGGGTAGGTAATTCTTGGTTTTAATCCCATCTCTTTTGCCCTCTGGAATACCATATTTCATGCCCTTTGATTCCTCAGTGTAGAAGCTGCCAGGTCTTGTGCTATTCTGATTGTGTTTCCACAATATTGAAATTGTTTCTTCCTGGCTGCTTGTAGTATTTTCTCCTTGATCTGGGAATTCTGGAACCTGGCTATTATATTCCTAGGAGTTTTCTTTTTGGGATCTTTTTCAGGAGGTGATCAGTGGATTCTTTCAACCTCTATTTCCTCCTCTGTGTCTAACATATCAGGGCAATTTTCCTTGAGAATTTCTTGAAGGATGATTTTTAGATTCTTTCTTTGATCATGACTTTCAGGTAGTCCAATAATTTTTAAATTATCTCTCCTGGATCTTTTTCCAGGTCAGTGGTTTTTCCCATGAGATATTTCACATTGCCTTCTATTCTTTCATTTGTTTGGATCTATTTAACAGCATCTTGATTTCTCATAAAGTCACTAGCTTCCATTTGCTCCAGTCTATTTCTGAAGGAGTGATTCTCCTCAGTGAGCTTTTGAGATTCTTTTCCATCTGGTAAATTTGGCTTTTTAAGGCATTCTTCTCATTTCTCTTCCCAATTTTTCCCCCACTTCTCCTATCTGCTTCTTAAGGTCCTCTATGACCTGTATCCAGCTTGTATTTTCATTTGGGGCTTTTGGTGCAGGAGGTCTGACCTCACAGTCCTCTTCCTGTTCCACTGATATCACTTCAGTGTTTATTGTACCTTTTTGAAAGATGTGGTTTCCTTCCTTGTCTCTTTTAATTCATTCTGTTTTTGTTTTTTGCTTTGTCTGAGATCAGGATTGCCATCCTCCTTTTTTTCTTTACCTTCAGTTGAAACATAATAGATTATTCTCCAGCCTTTTACCTTTCCTCTGTCTTTGTCCCTGTGCTTCAAAGTTATTTCTTGTAAAAAACAACATATTGTAGGATTCTGGTTTTTAATTCACTCTGCTACTTGTTTCTGGTTTTTGGGAGAGTTCATCCTATTCACATTTACAGTTATTATTACTAACTCTGTATTTCCCTCCCTCCTACTTTTCCCATTTATACTTTTCTTTCTATCTCCTTTCACCCTGTCACTTTTCATCAGTGTTTTGCTTTTGATCACTGCCTACTTCAATCTGCCTCTCTTCTATCAGCCCCTCCCTTTTCTTTTCCCCTTCCCCTCCTACTTCCCTATACCATTTCCTTACCCACCTGAGTGTGTATGTTATTCTGTCTTTGAGCCAAATCCAATGAGAGTAAGGTTCGAACAATGCTTACCCCAACCGTTTTTTCTCTTTACTCTAATAGATCTTTCATGTCTCATCATGTGATAAAATTTACTCCATTCTGTCTCCTCCTTTCATTTTCTCCCTGTACAATCTTTTCTTTCCTCTTTTTTATCATTAAATCAAAGTCAACTTATACCCATGCTCTATAAATATAGTCCTTCTAACTGCCCTAATAGATATAAAATTCTTAAGAGTTACAAGTATCATCTTCCCATGTGGGGATATAAACTGTTTAACCTTATTGAATATCATGTTGTTGTTTTTTCTTTGTTTATTTGTTTGTTTTTCTTTCCTGTTTATCTCTTTGTTCTTCTCTTGAGTCTGGTACTGGAAAGTCAGATTTTCTGTTCAGTTTTGTTCTTTTCATCAGGAAATTTTGAAAGGGCCCTATTTCATTGAATATTCATCTAGATAGTTGATTCTTGTAATCCAAGCTCCTTTCCTTCCAGAATATCATATTCTAAGACCTCCAATCCTTTAATGTAGAATCTGCTAAGTCCTCTGCAATCCTGTGCCTCCTTGATATTCAAAAAGGTTTTTTTTTTTTCCTGCCTGCCTGCAATATTTTCTCCATGACTGGATGGTTCTGGAATTTGGCAACAATATTCCTAAGAGTTTTTATTTTGGCAACAATATTCCTAAGAGTTTTTATTTTGGGCTCTATTTGAGGAGGTTATCAGTGGATTCCTTCAATGATTATTTTACCCTGTGGTTTTAGGCCCTCAGGAAAATTTTCCTTGATAATTTCTTGAAAGACGCTGTCCAGGCTCTTTTTGTGACCATGGCTTTCAGGTAGTCCAATAATTCTTAAATTATCTTCCCTGGATTTATCTTCCAGGTCAGTTGTTTTCACAATGAAATATTTTACATTGTCTTCTTTTTTTTCATTCTTTTGATTTTGTTTGATTCTTGATGTCTCATAGACTCATTAGCTTCCACTTGCCCAATCCTATTAGTTTTGGAGAGGGAGAATGCAAAGTAATTGGGCTTAAGTGACTTGCCCAAGGTCACGAAGGTAGTTAACTGTCAAGTCTCAGAGGCTGGATTTGAACTCAGGTCCTCCTGAATTCAGGGCCTGTGCTCTATTCATTATGCCACCTACTTGCCCTACCCAATCCTAATTTTAAAGAATTATTTTCTTCATTTAGTTTTTGTACCTCCTTTTCCATTAGGTGATGAATATTTTTTGACCATATTAACTTAAAACTTTTATTAAGGGATGGAGTTTATGATTTTTATCAGTACACTAACGAGGTCATGAATCATTATAGTCCTCAAAAAAAAAATCAGAACTGGAAGAGAGTTTGTACATCTAATCCAGTTCTTTCATTTTTTTTCTCAAATGAGGAATCTTTCCTAGAAAGGTTAAGTAAATTGCTCAAGTACACATGGGGCAGAATTAGGATTCAAACTCAATCTATCTGGTTCCAAATCCAATATTCTTCATTTTATCATAAATACTGCTGAAGTATCCCTTATATACATAAGGTAATAAGTTTTATTGATTTACCAATTATTTAATTCTAAGGGTATTAATATCTTCAAATTTTTACTTATAATATAATATATAATATAATATAAGTAAATATTCATTTACTTATAATGGAGGTGAAAAAAAATTTATTTCCTTGTCACAGGATTGATCTTCTGTATCTCTAGAGGTAAGTTTTTAAAAAGTGACAGAGACTAATCAGTTTCAACCTTAGGATCTTGAACTACTCCTGAGGTAGGGTCTCAGATTGTTGATGCTGAGATAAAGTGAATATTTAGGCTTTCTAGTTACATGTTTAAGATACACTATTATTTAAAATATGACATTTCTACTGTGGTCAGGGCTACTCTCTAGTTTTCCAGAGCCTTTGTCAGAGCCTGAATATAGATGTGGGACAAGAAATAATTATTTCTGGCTTGAGGATAAGCACTTTATTTACTATACCCTTAGATTACCAAACAATGTTTTGTTTGGTGGGGGCTGTTTGGAAGTACTATCATTCATTTAAAAAAAAATTTTTTTTAAAGCAATTGGGGTTAAGTAACTTGCTCAAGGTTACACGGCCAGTCATTATTTATGTGTGGGTGCTCATTTTCTGAGGCTGGATTCAATCTCCGGTCATCCCAACTCTGAGGCCGGCGCTCTTACTCACTGTGCCACCTAGCTGCCCCTACTATCATTCATTTTTGCCCTTCCTTTTTTGTTTTTCCCCCCCCTAGGAGAAAGTGAATTGATGGTATGGAAAGAACTTGTTTTGGATTATAAGTGGGAGAAATAAAGGCAGTAATTGTTTTAGTTGCCTTTTGATTTACTTATCCTTTTGATTTTACACTACGAATCACCTCACAAAACAAGTTTAATTGCTTTTCTCAAATGGAAATGAACTAGGATGTTATGAGGGAAGTGTTAGGTAAACCTTATGCCATCTTAAGGCTTTAGTTACTCTATATGTGATACATTGCTGTCCTCTAGTGGACATAACATGTTATCTGTTCAGTCATTTTCAGTTGTGTCCCACTCTTAGAGGTTTCTTGTCAAAGATATTGGAGTGGTTTGACATTTCCTTCTCCAGCTCATTTTTACAAATGAAGAAACTGCGGAAAAAAAGATTAAGTAATTTACCTAAGATCACACAGGCAGTAAACATTTAAGGTCAAATTTGAACTGAGGTCTTTCTGACTCCAGGCCTGGCGTTCTATCTATTATGATGTATAGCTTACCCATAGTATGTATTTATATGCACCAAAATAGTGATGAAATAATAGAATCACAAAACCATAGATTTAGAGCTGGAAGGAACCTTTGAGGATATTTGTTCTAATACCCTCATTTTTACAGATGATGCAGTTGAGGTTCAGAATTTAAATAATTTGTCAAAAAGTTACACAATGAAGTTAATTCTGGAGTTGGGGCAAAATCAAGGTCTCCTGGCTCCCAGTTCTGTTTTTTGTATTATTTTGTGTTTTTTGGTTTGTTTAGTTGTTTACATTACAGTTGAAATTGCAGAAAGAACCAGCAACTTGATTGGTGAATCATTATGAGTTATATTTCAAAGTTCTTGGAAAAGAAGAGAGGTATCACAAGAGTAGACAAAAACGAATGTTGTCCACATTTTCATAAAAAAAGTATAGAATAATATCTGCAAATTATATACCATTTAGCTTGGATTTGATGCCAAGGAGATTTTCTTGCATCACTCTCATTTCTCTTCCCAATTTTTCCTCTAACTCTCTTACTTGGTTTTCAGAACCCTTTTTGAGCTTTTCCATGGCCTGAGACCAATTTATATTTTTCTTGGAGGCTCTGGATGTAGGAGCTTTGACTTTGTTGTCTTCTTCTGAGTTTGCGTTTTTATCTTCCTTGTCACCAAAGTAACTCTCAGAGTTTTTTCTTTTGTTTGCTCATTTTCTCAGCTTATTTTTTTTTGTTTTTAACCCTTTGTTAAAATGGGACTCTGCTTCCAGCATGGAAGGTACACTGTCCCAAGCTTTAGGATTTTTGTGCAGCTATTTTCAAATATTCTTCTAGGGACCTGTAAGTTTTCAGTTCTTTCAAGACAGTATGAGCTAAGGAGAGATAGATGTGTTTACTACTCTCTTGGCTTGTGCTCTGATCTGTGAGGGACTACAAGTTCTCTTTTCTGCCCTCGTATTGTAAGGATGGTCCCTGTTCCACTGTCACCACAACATCTGATATTCTAGTGCTCCTTCTTGCCCTGGGACTGTGACCCAAATCTGAATATATGACAAGTAATAGAGTCCTGCAGTCAGTCACAGCAAAGAAACTCCTGTAATCTCCTAATCAGTTATTCCACCCCTGTTGCCATCTGTGAACTGAGAGTTCCCAAAGCAGCTGCAGTCACTCCCAAGGTCTGCACCTAGTTTGTTGGGGTCAGGTCTGCGTAGGCACAGCCTGTGCTGGACTATGTTCCACTCTCACCAAGGTGGGACAAACTTTTCCTGCTGATCTTCTAAGTTGTCCTTGTCTGGAAAATTATTTTATGCCATCCCTTTGAGAGTTCTACTGCTCCATGAATTGTTTTTATGGAATTATTTAAAGGTGTTAGAAAGGGTTTGGCTCATGCCAGTTGCTGCATTTTCTCTACTGTCTTGACTCTGCCTCTTAAACTAATTTTTTTTCTTAGAAGAACTTGTCCCCCAAAGAGAGGGGGCATCAAATTTTTCTTGTATTCTCTGACTAATATTAATAATACCCCAGAGTTCCAGGGAAAATCTCCTAAAGGTTAGTTTTGGTTTGTGTCTGTGATCTCCCCAAAAGGGACTAATAGGCCTCATTCAAGGGAATATTCAACATATAAAGTTGATCAGGGATAGGAAATTATCTATTTATTCTACCACAAAAACATGATGAATGCACTTATAAAGTTTCCAAAGTTCTTTACAAATTGTTGTTGTTTTGCAGTTTTACAAATATTATCTCATTTCATCTGCACAACAACCTATTGAAGTAGGTGTTATGATTGCTACTATCTTTGTAGATAAAGAAATTGAGGCAAATAGAAGTTACATGACTTACCTAGGGTCACATGGCTAATAATTATCATAGTCATCCTTTGAATTCAGGTCTTTTTGATTCCAAGTCCAACACTGTACTCCCTACGTGACCTAGCCACCTATAAAATAAAATTATCATTGTTGACTTCCAAGGTGCTCTGCCCCACACCACCTCCAAACAATGTGAAAGGGGAATCTGAACAACTTCTGGAGCCCCAGCACCCACAGAACAACACAGAGAAGCTAACCTCCTGCTGAGGACAGCTCAGCAGCCCTGCAGGGAGCGACCAGCACAGCGCTCCGAGAGTGGGCAGCACAGCTCACTGGGAACCGACAGCGCAGTGCTCTGGGAGCCAAGCCCAGGCCCGTGTGAGCAGCTGTTTTAGCCCAAGGGTGTCTGGGCCAGCAGCCAGCTGGAGGGACCCCAGAACACCAGCAGCTGTGGCGATTCCAGAACTATCAGTACAGATATGCCTAGGACAAAGTGAGAGGTTAGTGCCCAATGGACTTTGGGACCAGTATTTGGGGAACGCATTGGCTTCCTCCTCTGGGGGCGAAAAGCAGCTGAGCAAACGTGGCACAGAGGCCATTTTGCAGCTTCAGTGGCAGCTCTAACTCCTGGTCTGCAAACTGCAGAGAGATCCAGCAATCATTCTAGGGGTTAATCACTCTTGCTTTAACCTGCTTGGATCTGGATTGTGGTCTGGGGTGGAGGTTTGGGGTGGGTATCCATCTTGCCAGAGCATGTGGAGGCTTTACAGAGGCCACCCAACCTGCGGAAGGTGTGAAGACCCCACATTTAGGACAGAAGCTCTCCTGTCTGGTGGCAGAGTCCTACTGTGGCAACAAACCCAAAAATCAAGTAATTAAGTGGCAATATGCCCAGGCAAAGGAAACAAAATAAACAGAAAAATGCAACTTTAGACTCCTATTTTGGGGGCAAAGAGGATCAAAGCATGGAACAGGAAGAGGACTGTGAGGTCAGACCTCCTGCACCAAAAACCCCAAATGAAAATACAAGATGGCTACAGGTCATAGAGGACCTTAAGAAGCAGATAAGAGAAGTGGGGGGAAAATTGGGAAGAGAAATGAGAAAGATGCAAGAAAAGTATGAAATGACAGCCAACAGCCTGACTGAGGAAAACAACACCTTAAAAATTAGACTAACTCAAATGACAAAAGAGGCCCAGAAAGGCAATGAGAAGAATGCCTTAAAAAGCCAAATTTGCCAGATGGAAAAAGAATCTCAAAAGCTCACTGAGGAGAATCACTCCTTCAGAATTAGACTGGAGCAAATGGAAGCTAGTGACTTTATAAGAAATCAAGATGCTGTTAAACAGATTGAAACAAATGAAAGAATAGAAGGCAATGTGAAATATCTCATGGGAAAAACCACTGACCTGGAAAATAGATCCAGGAGAGACAATTTAAAAATTATTGGACTACCTGAAAGTCATGATCAAAGAAAGAACCTAGAAATCATACTTCAAGAAATTCTGAAGGAAAATTGCCTTGATGTTTTAGACCCAGAGGGCAAATTAGAGGTTGACAGAATCCACTGATCACCTCCTGAAAAAGATCCCCAAAAGAAAACTCCTAGGAATATTATAGCCAGGTTCCAGAATTCCCAGATCAAGGAGAAAATACTACAAGCAGCCGGGAAGAAACAATTCCAATATTGTGGAAACACAATCAGAATAGCACAAGACCTGGCAGCTTCTACACTGAGGGATAGAAGGGCATGGAATATGATATTCCAGAGGGCAAAAGAGATGGGATTAAAACCAAGAATCACCTACCCAACAAAACTGATTTTCTTGTTTCAGGGGAAAATATGGTCATTCAGTGGAATAGAGGACTTTCAAGCATTTTTGAGGAAAAAACCAGAGTTGAATAGAAAACTTGACATTCAGACACAAGAAGCAAGAGATGCTTGAGAAGGTAATCAGGGAAAATAAATCAAAAGGAACTTATCAAAGTTGAACTATTAACATTCTTACATGGAAAAAACAATAACTGTGTCTGATGAAACCTTTCTCATTATGAAAATAATTGAAGAAGGGTATATGGACATATGAATACATATGTGGATGTGTGTATATATGTTTACAGGTATACATGGATAGAGGGCACAGATTGAATTTGGTGGGAAGGGATGATACTTAAGGGATGAAGTTAAGAGGTGAGAGAGGAAAGTGACAAGAGGAGATGGGGAGAGACAGGGTAGGGTAAACTATGTCATGTAGAAGTAGGCAAGGGGAAGTAGTTGCAGGGGAGGTGTAGAACAGGAAGGTAAAAAGGCAAAACCCTATTCTCATTGAATTTGGCTCAGGGAGAGAATCACATACATACTAAATGGGACATCTCACCCTGCAGGAGAGTAGGGGGAAGGGATATTAGAGGGGGGTGATGGACGGGAGGGCATTCTGGGGGCGGGGTTGGAAGTACCCACTTTCGAAGAGGGACAGGATCAAAGTAGGGAATGGACCAGGTGGGGGGTGGGATGGACGGGAGGGAAATATAAGCAGTCTTTTACAATATTATCTACTATGGTAATGTTTTGCATAGCTATACATGTACAACACATACTGAATTGCTTATCTTCCCAGAGTGAGTGGGTGACAAGGGAGGAAGGGAATGGATCTGAAATTCCAGGTCTTAAAATTAAATGTTTCAAATGTATATAAATACTATTATTAATACTATTCTGCATGTAATTGGGAGATAAGATGTGCAGGCATCAGGGCACAGAGATTCACCTTGCCCTAATGGCAAAGCCAAAGGGGGTATGGGAGAAGATATGGGAGAGAGTAGATTGGATGAGGGGATATCTAGTGGGACTGCTATTCTGGGGTTGTGGGTAGGGGAAAAATGGGGAAAATTGTAACTCAAAATCTGGTGGAAATGAATGATGTAAATTAGAAGTTAATAAAGCATTTGTTAAACAAAAAAAATTATCATTGTTGAATTATTTTGGCATCTGGTAAGCAGCTGTAAGAGCTCAAGTTGAAGTACAGAACAGGGATCATCAACTTTTAACCCCTAACTATAGGCCCTTTTCAGTATTACTGAATATACATCCCATCATTATAGTCTTACGCAAAATGTTAGTGTATGTGGTTGGTACCTTTTGTCTCCATTTGAACCATGCCTCCAGGCACTTTCAATTCTCCAGCTCTGTTTGCTTATTCCTCCCTTCCCTAATATCTTTCTATTAACTTGTAAGGAAGTATTTCTTTACCTTCCTATCTGGTCCCATTTTTACAATTAATCTTACACCCTTAGGTTAGGAAAAGACAGAGTATCTCAGCAAGAGTAGTGTTAGAGTGCAAAATTTTACTTGGCAAGGGAGGAAGTTCTTATTCACAACTACAGGTAATAGCAAAAGTAACATGTGGCATTTCCATAACAGTTTAAAATTTCAGAATGATTTAACATACATTATCCAATTTAAGTTTCACAACAATTCTATGAGCTAGATATAGGTTTTATTACCTCTACTTTACAGATGACAAAACTAAGGCTTAGAGAGATTAAACGTCTTATCCATGGCCTCAGCTTGTAATTGCCAGAAGTAGTATTAGAACTCAGCTCTTCTGGGCACCAAGTCCAGGATTCTATCCATGATGCTTTGTTGTTGCTTTGTTAATTCATCAGGTGAACTCTTTATCACTTTTAAGGGTGATAGCAGACTCCCACCTTTCCTAATCCCTGATCTTCTTTGTTTAGAACTAGGATGGGAAACCTGTGACCTAAAGGCCCCATGTTACCTTCTAGGTCCTCAACTGTGGCTCTTTGACTAAATCCAAACTTCATAGAATAAATCCCCTTAAAAAAGGATTTGTTCTGTAAAGCTCTGTAAAACGGACCACATTTGAGGCCCTAGAGGGCCACATCTGATCTTGAGGGGCAGGTCCCCTACCCCTAGTCTAGAATGTAACACATGGTGTACTGAGCATGCACCCTGTCCACTTTTAGTAGACTGTGATTCAAAATTGAAAGGCCTTGTTACTATGGTATGATATAACAAACCCTGGTTGATCCCTTGTCCGTCTTCCTGTTCTGTGATGTCAGTTAAAAGGAAGACATGTTAGCGACTTCACTCTCTTCCTTTGATCTTTCCAGATAAGAATTAATTCTTCCTCAATATATTTTCTTTGTGAGAATAGGGAAGGAGTGGCTTCTTTTCCCCCACCCTGACAGCTAAAACAAGGGCTCATATAGGTGAACTGGGCGTGAGGCCCTTCTTCTCTGGATGTCTTTTCTACTTTACGTTTGTTTTCCTGAGCATAGGTAACTGAACAGTGATCTTGAGGTGGACATTTTAAGTCTTGGAGGCAGCCTTATAAGTTTTAGAGCTTCAGAGTTCCTTGCTTCCTTGTTGGCAACAGGAAGGATAAGTCTATCCCTTTCCTGAATTGCCTGAAGGCACAGACTTGGAGGGAATTGTTTGGATAGTGCAGAGGACAAAGTGAAATATGAAATACCTATTCAGCAGTCCTGCCAAATGCTATAGCTTCTGAAATTTAAATTTCATTCTTCTGGAAGAGTATAACGGTAGTTATGTTACTGTTGCTAATTATTTTTTTTTCCTTCTCAATACCTTTGTGGATATTGTGTGAATTAAGCATTTGTTTGTGATGGAAACCTCACCCAAAATTTAATCAAGAACACAGTGATCTCTTAGGATAAAAGTAGAAATTTATTCTCTTCCCCAGGAGAAGAGGGCAGTCTTCCCCATGACTGATCACAAGGAAGGGACATGTTACAAAAGGCAGAACAAGGATTTACACCCTAAGGCAGTCAAATCCCCGCCCCCTCTCCATCCCTTCTCCCATTGGCTGAGAGGTGGGCTCAAGTCTTGGTGCAAAAATCTTCCCCAATGGCAAACAGAGGAGCCTGACACTTTGGCTTACAAAGAACAAGGATGCTGATTGACAGCAAGGGAAAGGTGGGGTAAGTTGGGGTAAATTCCAAAGCAATAGGGGAGGACTGAGCTTGGGCTGCCCCTGAATCACTGGCCAGGAGGAGGGGCCCACAGGGGTAGGAAATCTGAAAGTTTCCTGAATGGGCTTGCTGCTGATTGACAGAAGAAGTGAAGGGGTAGGGAAAGGGGAGGGAAGTTCTGAGAAGTTTTCACTTTCCCCCCCAGTCACATTTGTGTGTATGAGTACAAGAAATAAATTGTTTTCCTGAATTTGATCTACACTATATGTAAAGTACCTTTTAAAGTGGGATATATGCTAAATCTAAGCTTTAAGAAATTTTCTGTGGGTCTCCAGAGTAGGAGGGTAAAAAGTAAGGGGTGTTGAGAAAGAGCTTGACCCCTTTCTTTAAAGGGTCAGCTTCCCCCAGGAATGAATATGGGTTGTGTAGGGGGTGGGGTAGGGAATGGGGTCTAGAAATGAAAGGAACTACTTAGTGGAAAGGGAGAAGATGAACATGTCTGACTCTTGGGCCCCAGTATTTGTACTGTTGACACACACAACCTTATCAAGCAGGTAGAGGTTTTTTTGTTTGTTTTTTTTTTAACTCCTATTTTACAGATAGGGAGCCCAAAGTACAGAAAGATAATGTGACTTGTTCATTGCTTGCACAGCTAATTAGTGGCAGGGGCCAGACTTGAACTCAGTTTTTTTTTTTTTTTTGAGGGGGGAAAGCAAGGCAATTGGGGTAAAGTGACTTACCCAAGGTCACACAGCTAGTAAGTGTGTCAAGTGTCTGAGGTCAAATTTGAATTCAGGTCCTCCTGACTCCAGGGCTAGTGCTCTATTCACTGTACCACCTAGCTGCCCCTTGAACCCAGTTTTCTTAAATTTTAAAGCTACCATTCTATCTATTAGGCTCTACTGATTCTTTTTTTAATGCATCAGATTAGTAGACTATCAACTTTAAGAGAAGTAGACAATTTAAACCTGAGGGCTAGATAAGACATACATTTTTTTAGTGGGGTAAGTAGAACTCACAGTAATAAACCTTTCATAAAGGTGATGAGGAGAACCATGAAGATGCCAGGCCATTGATGATAATGGTATACCCTCAGTCGACCACTATTAAATATTACCTGAATCACAATTTTGTCTCAGATCAGCTTTGCTCTTCCTATCTCCCGACCTCTTGAGAACTAGAAAAAATGCTTTTTATGTGTCTGTACATTACTTATTATGTAGGCAGATTTTCCTAGCATGTGAGCTAATTCCTTGGAAATAAATTTGATTTTTGTTGTTTGGTTTTTAATGTTCATGTAGTCAGTCTGTCTAAAGTACAATTTAGTCATTAAATACTGAAATGCCAAATAAGACGCTATACAGTAAATTAAAACTCAGTGATACACTTGGAAAAAAAAGACTTTATCTGGGGCTGTGATCACACACCTAAATTCTACTAATGATTCTGAGTGACTTGGTCACTTGGTCATCTTACAAAAGATGACTCAGTACATTATATGGTATTTAGTGACTTGAATACTGCAGTTCACCTTCTGGGAAAATGTGGCCTAATAATTATTTAATATGAAGCCTTTCTCACTTTGACCTCCACCCTAGTTCCAACTGTCAGTGCTCACTTCCTACTCAAATTTCTTGTATTTATTGATCTACATACATGTTATATCAACCTCAAGAGAATATAAGATCCTTGAGGGCAGGGATTGTTTTTAATCTCCATTTCCTAGCATAGTGCCTTGTACATATTAGGAGCATAATAAATGTTTGCCAAATGAATGCATGAATGACAAGGAATCAAGAGACTTTGGTTCTAGTTCCTTCTCTTCCATTACTCTTATGGTAACAGACAAATTATTTCAGTTCCTTCAACTGTAAAATGATTGTATTTGGCAAATATTTATTGAGAACTTATTCTATGCATGGCACCATACTAGAAAATGAGGAATAGAAAGAAATTTAAAACTGTAAGACAGCTCCATGTCCTGAGGGAGTTTATAGCCTAGATAAGAAATACTAGCACAAAGAGACAAGAGGGCAGCCAATATCAGTTATTCATCTAGAATTCATCAAGTGCCTACTATTCAAAATAATGATAATATGGGGGCTATTAGGTGGCACAGTGAATAGAGCACTGTCCCTAGAGTCAGGAGGATCTGAGTTCAAATCCAGCCTTGGACACAACACAAAAACTAGCTATGTGATCTTGCGCCAGTCACTTAATCCCAATTGCCCTCCAAAAAGCAAAAGACAAATAAACAAAAATAGCAAAATAATGATAATAAATGATATTATGATAATAATTATAATAGCTAGTATTTATATTGTTTGCAACTCACTTTTGTTCAATTGTTTTCAGTCGTGTCTGATTCTTAGTGACTGATACTGTTTTAGGGTTTTCTTGGTAAAAATAATGGAGTGATTTGCCATTTCCTTCTCCACCTCATTTTGTAGATGAGGAAGCTGAGGCAAAGAGAGAGAAATGCCTTTACTTAGGGTTACTGTAAGGTCTGGAATTCCCCTGGCTAGGGAACTCTGTACCTTCCCAAGGGACAATATCCCTATGCACTGCAATATTCTCAGTTTCTCCAAACATAGGAGTTAATTTCATACTGAAGAAAGAGGTCTCAAGATACAGAGTGGTTATAGATATTAGTTTAATTAATTGGATTACTTACATTAGGGACCAATCTGGGACTGCTGCCAGATGAAACAGTCTCAATAATGGATCAGTTCCCGCAAAGACCCCAGGAAAGCCCAGTGATAATTATTGAAATCAGACAAAAGGAGGAGGAGCTACAGAGTACATCACTAATGTTTGGTTTCTGCTTAGTAATGAGCTTATTTCCAAACCTGGGCATTAAGCCAGGACTTTTGGGTAAATGCACAAACATAGAATTGTGTACTGGTCATGTACTGGTCACTGTGTCCATGTTATAGCTTTCACACTGGCCATCATGCCCAGGTTTCCACCAGTCACAGTGTTTAAGTTATGACTTTCATTTCTTACTGGGTTTTATGACTTTTCCCCAACAGGGGAAAGCCATACAGCTAGTAAATGTCTGAAGCCAAATTTTAACTCATAAAGATGAGTTTTCCAGATTCTAAGTCCAGTGTTCTATCCATTGTACCACTTAACTGCCTAATTTACATTACAAATATTCTCTTATTCGATCCCCTCTACAGCCCTGGGAAGTAAGTACTATTAGTAATCCCATTAAAAAATAATTAATTAATTTTTAGTTTGCAACATTCATTCCCACAAAATTTTGAGTTACAGTTTTTTCTCCCTGTCTTTCCCCTACCCCAACCCCAAAATAGCAAGCCTACTAAATATCCCTTCCGTCAATATGTTTTCTTTTATATCCTCCTCCATCACCCCCCCCCCCAACTTTCTAGTAGGGCAAGATGGATTTCTATACCCCACTGCCTGTATATCTTATTTCCCACTTGCATGTAAAAGATAATAAAAAAAACATTTAGTAATTCTATTTTTAAGCTGAGGAAGCTGAAGTTGAGAAAAGTTAAGTGACTTGCCCAGGGTCATACTGTCTGAGGAAGGATTTGAATTCAGGTCTTAATGAGTCCAAGTCTAGTGTACTATCCACTGTCTCACCTAGCTGTCCCAAAACATAATATAAAGAACACAAAGGAAGAAAATAAAATCTTTCACCTCTAATAATAATATGGTTGAGACATATGACAACAGGATGACACAGCTAGTAAATGTGTGAGGCAGGATTTGAATTCACATCTTCCTGACTTCAGAACAGGTATTTAGTGATTATTATGTACCTAGTATGACGTTAGATACTGTGGTAATAGCAAATTTAAATGTTATATAGACATATATAGTCATATATAGTTTTATATATATGTATATACATATACATATACATGTATATACACACATACATACATACATACATATATACATATATATATGTATATATGTATGTATATGGTGGCTTAGTGCTAAACAAACCTGGTACTTTGGTAGAGTGTAGAAAACTCTGGATGACCTTTTGTGCCTCTTTATACTGTTAACAGCAGCATGGGGGTGGTTGCCATGTTAGTTTAAAAACAGAGACACCTTTTGGCTCACACTGTTCCTTTAGAAGTATATCTCTTCTTCCCTGTGAAGGAGGGGGTGAAAGTAACTTGCTCTGTTCCTCATTGTGGTCACTACTGGCCATGAACACATGACCACTAAAGTCCATGTCCTGTCTGGACTTTGGGCTGTCTCTTCTGTATTTATTCTTTTCTAATCTTAGGTTAATGGATATCAATCCTGAGATAGAAGAGTCCAGTCTTGGAAGTTACCTTGTGAATGGAAGACTTTCTATTGGTTGGAATTAACTGGAAGCAAGGGGAGGAGGCCCTGGCAATGTCTCCAGTTCTGTTGGAGCAGATGACTACCATCAAAAGGATGAACCTGAGCTCTGATTGAGCCTGCCTGAAGATATCTACTGTGAAGAGAACAGGGCAGAGTTTAGGCAAAATGTAAAACCTCTGCTCAAAAGTCCAAAAAAAAAATGCCTTATAGTTTAGATGAGGTTTAAGTATCAGCTACTAGGAAAGTTTAACTGAAGTTATTACTGCCATTTATTTAAGTTTGTTTCTGTCAAATACCCTTAGGAGTGGAACTTAGGGATTCTTTGTGAGGAGGAAGGAAATATCTGTCTCACACCTGATTCGTGTTATCTATTGAGTACCTTTCTATTCTCACTTTGAGGAGACTCTAGGCAAAACCCAAACCTTCACCTTAAGCAATTTTCCCCTGGCACTTGAAAGGGAAATATAATAAGACAAAATATGTGAGAAAAGGAAGTTGAAGACCTTTTACATGGTTTGTTCCAGAGTGAAAGAATCAATAATAAACTGCTTTCTATATCCCTGGGACTTTGGGGTTCATTCTTTTTGCTCCTATGCCAATATGTTGTTTTCTTGTGTTTAAAGATTTTTTCTTGTGATACAAGCTGTGAGTGCTTTTTTATAAATTAAACAATCACATAATTGACCAATATTTGGAGAGATCACCTACTTATCTCATATTTTTGTAGTAAATATATTTTTTTCCCAGAAATATGGGATCAGACTTGCATCTGGGAGGAAACTAGATATGTGATTTTCTAGTAATTCATCTGCTGTGGTGAAGCATTTGAGTCAATTATTAAGAATTTTATTTGATCTTGCTATTTCCCACTTTTCCAGAGAAGCTGCAGTAGCCTCCAATTTCCCTCCTAGCTCAGTAAGGCTCCATGCTCAGCATTTTGCTCAGGAAATCATATATGACCAACTCAAGAAGTGACCTCCTAGAACTTTTACCTAAGTCAGAATAAGAATTTTGAACACATATTACCTTCATTTCTACTATGAAAATAGATACTTTGATTTGCTTGAGTCTTTCCCCTTCTTGAAAATACAGAATAACTGTATGAGAACTGGTTGCATTGGCTTGCCATACCAACAATCCTTTGCAGTGATGGAGAATAAACCTACCTGGATGTGCAGAAAATCAGCAACCCTGAAGCAAAGTAAGCTCATACCAGCTTTGAAGTAGCCCCTGAGCCTTTTGATGGTTTATGGACTTCCAGGAGACATCCTTATCTGCAGAGACTTCCTGTTTTACATCCCCTTCTCTTTTTGTTTGTGCTCAAACCTTGAACACTGATTTGTGTATCAAAGGGTCACATATCTGACTCCAGAAATTTTTTACTTCCCCTCTGGATTTCCCCTTCCTTGGGGATGGAGGCTGAGTTATTCCTGCCTTTCTTCCCAAATTCCCTGCCTCCTTTTATTTGAAAAGTATAAATACCTCAGTCTTTCCAAATGGGCCTTGAATTCATCAGAACAGACGTTTTAGCTTACAGTTTTTTTTTCCTTCTCACATAATAAAAGCATTTATAATCTGTGTAAACTATGATTAGACACTGGTTTATTCTAGGTTTCCCTTTTTGGGCCTAGGGTTTCTTCTGTTTAACAGTTTACGGCATTTTTCTTTAACAATAGACTGATGTTAATTTTGGTGTTTAATAAGCTTGTGTTCATCATTATTCTTTAATTTGTGAGTGTTAGTTTTGTTATTCATGTAATGATTTAACTTTTATATATTTCAAAGATTTCAAAACTTAAATGAGAAGAGCCTTGTAAGAGATTATATTTTTCTTATATTCTTTCCAGATAGAAGTGTAATAAGGAACAAAACATTAGCTTCTGAACAGATATATGTGAGATATATAGCAGATATATGTGAGAAAAGGAAGTTGAAGACCTTTTACATGGTTTGTTCCAGAGTGAAAGAATCAATAATAAACTGCTTTCTATATCCCTGGGACTTTGGGGTTCATTCTTTTATTATTATAAGAGCCCTTTTATTATTATAAGCCTTTCTTAGTGCTTCATTTTACTTATTTGAAAACAGGAAAAGTAATTTTTTTCTCAAAAAAAAGGTGATACAAAGTCAGAAAAGTAGGAGTATGCCAGGAAATATGGATGATTCCCCCATCTCCCCAGAGGAATTAGAAAAATCAAAGGATTTTTTTTTCTTTTGCTTTTTGGAGGGCAATTGGGGTTAAGTAACTTGCCCAAGGTCACACGGCTAGGTTGTTTTTTTTTTTTTTTGTGGGTGTTTTAAGTGTCAGAGGCCGGATCCAAACTCAGGTCTTTCTGACTCCAGGGCCGATGCTCTACTCACTGCACCACCTAGCCGCCCCTAGGAAAATTATTTTCAGAAAAATTTTGCATGATTGCAAAAAAAACCCCTATGAAATCAAATTTTGGTGATATTTTTTATGGACCTGCTGGTTGCTTGGTTCCTGAAGCCTTGGTAGCCTAAAAACTTCTATTTACATTCTTTACTTCAGTCTCCTACTTGGTGAAGTGGGTAAAGTGCTTCGTCTGGAGTCAGGAAGATTGTCCTCAGATACTTACTAGCTATATGATCCTGGGCAAGTTATTTATTCTCTGTTTGCCTCAGATTCTTCACCCATAAAATAGGGATAATACCAGCACTTACATTGCAGGGTTATTGTGATGATCAAATGAGGGCACATAATAAGTGCTATATAAGTGTTAGCTATACTTCTTTTTCTGAATATTCAATTTCCCTATGTTCTGGAACTCCCCCTCACCTCTGACTTCTTATTGTATTGTGTTTACCACTCTGGGCATTCCTTAAATTTCTGCAGTGCCTTTGAATGGGGTTGCTTGTTTCCACCAGGAAGACAAAAAAAGTTACTCATCTCTTTGGCACATCCAGGAAAAGAATGAAGACTATTTTCAATAACCAGAATATGGATTCTTAGCAGGAGAGACTGGGGGAAGGGTTAATAGTGATGCTCCTGCTTAGCTAATTCTCATACATGCAGGAGCAATGTTTTGAATGAGCAGAATTAATCCGAATAATATTTTTACCAGTCTCCTCCTTTCTACACAGAGTAATCAATGAAGAACCAGGCCATTAGCTCACAGCCAGAGAAATTAAGAAATAGGAAATCACAATGGGAAGGAAGGAAGCTGGGAAGGAGAAGGGGAAGGCAAGAAAAGCTATCCAATCTTATTACGTAGGTCAAGAACAACCAAATACAAAGGACAACTTGGACTCTTTTTTTTTTCTTTTTGGAGGGCAATTGGGGTTAAGTAACT
Organism: Gymnobelideus leadbeateri; assembly: GCA_011680675.1. Taxonomy (NCBI): domain Eukaryota; kingdom Metazoa; phylum Chordata; class Mammalia; order Diprotodontia; family Petauridae; genus Gymnobelideus; species Gymnobelideus leadbeateri. The sequence goes on from WOXC01006361.1 coordinate 281,001, forward strand.
TGCCCAAGGTCACACAGCTAGGTTTTTGTTTGTGTGTTCATTAAGTGTCTGAGGTCAGATCCGAACTCAGGTCCTTCTGACTCCAGGGCCAATGCTCTACTGACAACTTAGACTCTTTACCCACACCTGAGAACACAGAAGGAAATATGAATTGTTCTCAAACCCAAATAGCATTCTTGGGGGTGCTTAAGAAAGATATTAAAGACCAAATCAGGGAGACAGTGACCAACTTGGAAAAAAGGTTCACTGAAGAAAACAAATCCTTAAAAAGTAAAATTATTGAAGTAATTGGAGAAAATACATCCCTAAAAAGGACCTTCAAAAACTAACTGAAGACTATAATTCGCTAAAAATTAGAATCAATCAAATTGAAACTCAGAACTCTATGATGCATCAAGAGTCAATCAAACAAAGTATGATTGAAAAATTGGAAGAAAATGTAAAATATCTCACTGGAAAAACAACTGACCTAGAGAACAGATCCAGGAGAGATAACTTAAGACTTATTGGTCTACAAGAAAACCATGATGAAAAAAGCAGCCTAGACAACATCCTCCAAGAGATTGTCAAAGAAAACTGTCCTGAAGTCCTGGAATCAGAAGATAAAATAGTTATTGAAAGAATTCAACAGACTCCTCCTGAAAGAAATCCCAAATTGAAAACTCCAAGAAATATAGTAGCCAAATTCCAGAATTACAAGATTAAGGAAAAAATACTGCAAGCAGCCAGAAAGAAACAATTCAAATATTGTGGAACTACATTCAGGATCATACATGACCTAGCAGCTTCTACATTAAAAGATTTGAGGGACTGGAATTTGATATTTCGTAGGGCAAGAGAGCTAGGACTACAACCAAGGATTAACTACCCAGCAAAACTGAGCATAATCTTTCAGGCAAGGATATGGTTGTTTAATGAAACAAGGGACTTCCAGACTTTCCTGCTGAAAAAGCCAGAGCTCAATGGAAAATTTGATCTCCAATTACAAGACTCAAGAATGACATAAAAAGATAAACAAGGAAAATACAGACTCACACATACATATATGCACACACCCACACTCATACACACATGCACATAACCTGGGATGCAACAAGAGCAAAATGTTCACATCCCTATATGAGGGGCTGATAACTGTCAATATTGAAATTTATATGATTATCATGACCTTCAAAAGGGTTATACATAGATAGAGGGTGTGGGTATGAAAGCACTAACCTGAAGACTTAAAAAAACTTATTAAGGTGATCAAAGGGACTATAATGGGATAAAAGGAAAGGATGAGATAGGAGAAGGTAAAATATGCCATTCAAAGAGGCATAAAAACACACTATAATAGAGGGGAAAGAAAGAGGGAGAGGAATATTATTTAAACACTGTTCTCACTGGTTCTGGTTCAAAGAGAGATCAACTTAATCAGTAAAGTTTAAGATTCTAATGTGAATAGAAACATCAATTCATTAAATAGAGGAAAAGGAGGAAGGAGAGGAGCACTGTTTGAAATTTACTCTCATTGGTTTGGTGTCAAACAGGGAGTAACTTACTCTGATAAGTATAAAAATTTATTGTGTCCTATAGGCAGTGGGATGGGAAGGGGGGTAAAAAGGAGGAGACTAAAGGGGTGGATGAGAGGGGAAGGAAATAGTAGTAACAGGAGAGGGTAGGTTAAGAAGGGGAGCACCGGGTGGGAACACTGAGGGAAGGGGCGGTCAAAAGGGAAAACTTCGAGGAGGGGAAGGGAGAAAGAAGAAACAAAAACATAAACAGGGGAGGGAATAGGATGGAGGGGAAGAGACAGATAGTCATCATTACTGTGAATGGGATGAACTCCCACATAAAACAGAGGCCCATAGCAGAGTGGATTAAAAACCATAATCCTACAATATGCTGTCCACAAGAAATACATCTGAAACAAAGGGATACCCACAGGGTAAAGGTAAATGGTTGGAGTAGAATTTATTATGCCTCAGCTAAAGTAAAAAAAAAAGCAGGGGTAGCAATACTTATCTCAGATAAAGCAAAAGCAAAAATAGATCTAATTAAAAGATATAAGGAAGAAAACTATATCCTGCTAAAAGGCACCATCGAGAATGAAGCAATATCATTAATTAATATGTATGCCCCAAGTGGTATAGCATCCAGATTCCTAGAGGAGATGTTAAAGGAATTAGTGGAAGAAATAGATAGCAAAACTGTACTAGTGGGGGATCTTAATCTCCCCCTTCCTGAACTTGATAAATCTAACCTCAAAATAAACAAGAAAGAAATTAAGGAGGTGAATAAAATTTTAGAGAGACTAGATATGATAGATCTCTGGAGAAAACTGAATGGGGATAAAAATGAATTTGCTTTCTTCTCAGCAGTGCATGGTAATACTCAAAAATAGGCCATGTACTAAGGCATAAAAACCTTACAATTCAGTGCAGAAAGGCAGAAATATGAAATACATCATTCTCAGACCATGATGCAATAAAAATTATATGCAATAAAAGGCCATGGAAAGATAGACTAAAAACTAATTTGCAATTGAACAATTTAATCCTAAAGAATGAGTGGGTCAAACAAGAAATTATAGAAACAATCAATAATTTCATTCAAGAGAATGATAATAATGGGACAACATACCAAAATTTGTGGGATGCATTAAAGGCAGTTCTTAGGGGAAGTTTTATATCCCTCAGTGCATACTTGAATGAAACAAAGAGAAGAAAGGTCAATGAATTGGACATGCAATTGTAAAAGCTAGAAAAAGAACAAATTGAAAATCCCCAATTTAGTACTAAATTAGAAATATTGAAAACCAAAGGAGACTAATAAAATTGAAATTAAAAAAACCTATTGAATTAATAAATAAAGCTAAGAGGTGGTTTTGTGAAAAAAAAAATAAAATTGATAGACCCTTAGTCAATGTGATAAAAAAAGAAAGAAGAAAACCAAATTATGAGTATCAAAGATGAAAAGGGTGAATCTACCTCCAATGAAGAGGAAATCAAAACAATAATTAGGAATTATTTTTCCCAATTGTATGCACATAAATATGACAATCTTAGTGAAATGGAGGAATATTTACAAAATCACAAGTTTCCCAGATTAATTGAAGAGGAAGTGAATTACCTAAATAAACCCATCTCAGGAAAAAAAATCAAACAAGCCATCAATGAACTCCCTAGGAAAAAATCCCCAGGGCCAGATTGGTTTATTAGTGAACTGTATCAAACATTTAAAGAACAATTGATTCCAATACTCTTCAAACTATTTGGGAAAATTAGTGAAAGTGTCCTACCAAATTCTTTTTATGACACAAATATGGTATTGATTCCTAAATCAGGAAGAGATAAAACAGAGAAAGAAAATTATAGTCCAATTTCCCTCATGGATTTAGATGCAAAAATTTTAAATAAAATATTAGCCAAAAGACTCCCACAACTTATCACAAAAATAATACACTCTGATCAGGTAGGATTAATTCCAGGAATGAAAGGATGGTTTAATATTAAGAAAACCATCAGTATAATTGATAACATAACCAATAAAACTAGCAGTAACCACAGGATTATTTCAATAGATGCAGAAAAGGCTTTTGACAAAGTACAACATCCATTCCTATTAAAAACACTAGAAAGCATAGGAATAAATTGATCCTTCCTTAAAATAGTTGATAGCATCTTTTAAAAACCATCAGCAAGTATTATATGCAATGGGGATAAACTAGAAGCATTTCCAATAAGATCAGGAGTGAAACAAAGGTGTCCACTATCAACCCTCTTATTCAATCTGGTACTAGTAACGTTAACCGTAGAAATTAGAGAAGAAAAAGAAGTCAAGGTTATCAAATTAGGCAAAGAAGAGACCAAGCTATCACTCTTTGCAGTTGATATGATAATATACTTAGAGAATCCTAGAGAATCAAGTAAAAAACTACTTGAGACAATAAATAAATGTGGCAAAGTTGCAGGATATAAAATAAACCCACATAAATCCTTGGCATTCCTGTATATCTCTAATGAAATTCAACAGCAAGAGATAGGAAGAGAAATCCCATTTAAAGTCATTGTAGATATTATAAAATATTTGGGAATCTACCTGCCAAAACAAACCCAGCACCTATATGTTCACAACTACAAAACACTTGTCACATAAGTAAAATCAGATCTAACTAATTGGAAAACTATCAATTGCTCATGGCTGGGTCGAGGTAATATAATAAAAATGACAATTTTCCCTAAATTAAATTATATATTTAGTGCCATACCAATCAATTTACCAAAAAAACTACTTTTTAGAGTTAGACAGTATAGTAACAAAATTTATTTGGAAAAGCAAACAGTCTAGAATATCAAGGGAATTAATGAAATGAAATGCTAGGGAAGGTGGACTAGGTATACCAGATTTTAATCTGTATTATATAGCAGCAGTCATCAAAACTGCTTGGTACTGGCAGAGGAGTAGAGTAGTCGATCAATGGAATATATTGGGGGCACGAGACCCAGCAGTTAATGAATATAGTAATCTATTGTTTGATAAATCCAAAGACCCCAGTTTTTGGGATAAGAATGCACTATTTGACAAAAACTGCTGGGAAAATTGGAATATAGTATGGCAGAAACTGGGCATAGACCATTATCTAACACCATATACCAAAATCAAGTCTAAATGAGTGCATGATTTAAGTATAAAGGATGATACTGTAAGCAATCTTGTAAAGCAAGGAATAGTTTACCTGTCAGATTTGTGGAGAGGGAAAGACTTTAAGACCAAACAAGAATTAGAGAGCATTATAAAATGCAAATTGGATAATTTTGATTACACTAAATTGAAAAGCTTCTGTGCAAACAAAGTCAATGTCACCAAGATTAAGAGGGAAGTGGGAAATTGGGAAGAATTTTTACAACCTATGTCTCTGATAAAGGATTCATTCCTAAGATATACAGAGAATTGAGTCAAATCTATAAGAATACAAGTGATTCCCCAATTGATAAATGGTCAAAGGATATGAACAGGCAGTTTTCAGAGGAAGAAATTAAAGATATCTATAAGCATATGAGGAAATGCTCTAAATCACTATTGAATAGAGAAATGCAAATCAAAACAACTCTGAGGAACCACATCTCTCCAGTCAGATTGGTTAAGATGACAAAACAGGAAAATGACAAATGCTGGAGAGGATGTGGGCAAATTGGGACACTAATGCATTACTGGTGGGAGTTGTGAACTTATGCAATCATTCTGGAGAGCAATCTGGAATTATGCCCAAAGGGCTATAAATAATTTCATACCCTTTTGCCCAGCAATACCACTTCTATTTTTCATTCTTTTGAATATGTTTGATTGATTTATGCTGTCCCATGGAGTCATTAGCTTCCACTTGCTCAATTCCAACTTTTAAGGTTTTTTTTTTTCTCAATTAGCTTTTGTACTTTTTTTTTTTCATTTGGCCAGTTGTAGTCTTTAAGAGTTGTTTTCTTCAGGGAATTTTGTAATCTCCCTTTAAATTTGGCCAGCTCTATTTTTAAGCAGTTTTCTAGGCTGTGAACTTTTTTCATAATTTTCTTGCATCACTCTCATTTCTTTTCCCAATTTTTCTTCAACCTCTCATATGATTTTTACACTCCTTTTTGACCACTTCCCATTTTTCTTTTGTGGGGATTTTCCCATAGGTGCTTTGTCATTGTTGTCCTCTTCTTAGTTTGTGTCTTGGTCTTCCTTGTTCCCATAATAACTTTCTATAGTCAGATTCTTTTTTGTTGTTGTTTTTTGCTTATCTTTTTTTTCCCTTTTTCCTTTCTTTTAAATTTGATTTCTGCTCTCAGGGTAGAAGGAGTTCTGTTTCAGGCTTCTTATGCCCTGGGTGTTTACCAGCTGCTATGATCATGTTGCCCTGAGGCCCATGGGGAATACACGTGGGTGGTGCTGTGTTGAGGGGGTGGGGAGGAGTCACTGACACTGCTGGAGGCCATAGGGATCTGGCAGCTTACCTGGTGCTGAGCTGGGGTCTTAGTGGTGGTTTCTGGCATGTGCTGAGGCCAGGTGGGGTTTTTCTGTGTTTTCCCCGGGGCTACACAGGGGTACATCCAGTCTACAAGACGCTTGCCTACCTGGGGCTGTGCTGAAGCAGGGGTGGTTCTCAGCACTGGAATCTGCAGGTTCCTCTGGCTATGCTAAGGCATGTGGGTGGTCTTAGTGTTGATATTTGCCTGATCCACCACACTGGGGCTCAGGATCTCCCACTTTGCTGTTCAGAATGGTTAGATCAGTTCACAACTCCACCGACAAGGCATTAATGTTCCAATTTTCCTGAATCTTCTCTATCACCCATTATTTCTCTGTCAGATCAGTCAATCTGATAGATGTAGGGTGGCATTTCAGAATTGTTTTAATTTACATTTATCTAATCACTAGTGATTTAGAGCATTTTTTCAAATGACTATACTTAGCTTTAATTTCTTCATCTGAAAAGTTCCTGTTCATATCCTTTGGCCATTTGTCAATTGAGGAATGACTTGTATTCTTATAAATTTGACTCGGTTCTCTAATATATTTTAGAAATGAGCCCTTTATCAGAGACACTGGTAGTAAATCTAGAGAGGGACAAAAGCCTTTTTTTATCTTAATTTTATATCTTTTTTATATTGCTTTATTTCCAAATATCTCCTTTTCCCTCCTCTCCCCAAGTGAACCATCTTTTGTAAGAAAGATAAAAAATAGACAAGCAGTTAAGCAAAATTTATTAAAAAATCATCCTAATGTATACATACCTCTAACTTTGAATGGAGCTACACTTTTTTTCAATTCTTTCCCAGGAAAACCTTGCACATTTTAATTTCTAGCATTCAACTTTATGGTTGTGATTTCTGTGGGTGGTGTGCTTTCCACTTACATTGTTACAGTGATGCAACCTTTTCTGGGTCTTTTCTTTTAAATATATTTAATCAGCTTTCCATTAGAAAAAGACAAAGTATCAACTGTAACAAACATAAATTATAATTACCCCTCATCTTTCTTGGATTGAAATAATACATATAAACCATTGATATAATTGTTATAAGTGAGCACATCATTTCTATTTTTTCACTTGCACTATTTCATATACAACTTACCATATTTATGAATTGTTTTCATGTTTGTCATTCTTAATGGAAATATAAATAATCCATTCAATTAATATAGCTCTCTCTGATTATTGTTTTACTGTTCAGTCATTTCAGTTGTGTCTGACTCTTTGTGACACCATTTGGGGTTTTCTTTTCAAATATAATGTAGTGGTTTGCCATTTCTTTCTCCAGCTCATTTTGCAGAAGAGGAAACTGAGGCAAACAGGATTAAGTGAATTGCTCAGGGTCACATAGCTGTAAGTATTTGAGGCCAGATTTGAACTCATGAAGATGAGTCTCCCTGACTTAAGGCCTATTCATGCAACACATAGCTGTCCTATTCTGTCTGATTAACCATCTCTCAAACACTGAGCATTTCAGGTGGTTCTGGCTTTTTGCTATAATATTTATGTTTAAATCTGTAAACACTTACTCATTATAGCAGAACATCAGAAATGATGATCCTACACTCATTGTTTCTAACTCTGAATAGTCAATCTATTAGCTTGTCCCATAGAATTCTGACCTCTCACCTGACAAATCAGGTCCTATGGAAACCAATCTGTTATTTGTGCCATCCATCTATTTGTTGTCTGTCTCCTCTGCTACATGACTTTTCCAAGTATCTTTCTGCATGATATACTGCATGTATAGATACATCTGTCATCCCTGACCTTCAGAGTCCCTCATTTGTTAGACAGTCAGATTGAGAGGTTTTGTACTACCTTTACCCTTAATGTCTTCTTATAGAACAACATTATGATACATAAACATTTTGCAGAAAGCATTGTAAATGTTTTTGTTCTGATATTGATTGGTACTTCCTTAATGATCTGACATATGGTCGTAGCTGAACAAGTCCAGGTACTTTTTCTTTTTTTGATCTGTTACATTGCCAGAATGTAACAAGACATGTATATTCTACTACTCTCCATGTCATATATGTGAGTGTATGTGTGTGTATATGAGTATATATATACATATATGCATATACAATATTATGTATGTATATATTATATGATGTTTGTACATATGTGTATATATCTGTATTTAGTCAATTCTTAATATTCACAATAGTTATATTCTATAAAATTGCCTTGAACACTAAATTAGTGAATATTGAATCATTGCTCCTGGGGAAAACACAGGGTTAGGGTCCTGTGAGACTCTGGTCACATTAAGCACCTTAGCACTTTCTGATGTGACCTCAGGTAGAGAATGGAGAATTTCCTTTTCCTTTTTTTCTGGATGTACCATATTTTTGATTTGTTAACATTGAACTTGTGTCCAACAGCACTATAACTCATATCTGAACAAAGTTTATCTAATATTTTCCCCATAAGGCACATCACAGTCTACTAGAGTTTCAGAATATTACCCAATACTTCAGTACTATGCTTGGGGTAATTTTAAACAGTGGAATCACCAACAAAAGGTGCAAAAGTGCAAAAAACCTGGTGCTGAATAAACAACAAAAAGGATGCCTGTTTACTAAGAGCTGAAACAAGAAGGCAGAGCATTGCCTTGTTCAACCTCAGCTGGGAACATGTGTGTGGGTTACTCAGATTTTTTCACAGGTTGTGCATGCATGTCCTCAAATGATAGTGAAAGTGATGGAGCATTGATTTTGGGATTTCAGATCAATTTTAGGGAGTAGGCAAATTCACAAATGTGGAATCCGTGAATAATGAGGATTGTCTCCATATATCCACAGGTATATAAATACACCATACACTAATATATATACACAAGCACATATATATATATGCATGTATATACACACATATAAATATACACACATGCATACACACTTTGCTTTGTAAAAAGTGCCTTTTTTGAATCAATTTTGTTTTTATCAAGGTTGACCTCCAACCTGACCAAGAGTTTAGGTACTTTATAGTTGCTATGATTATTCATGGAATCATAGATATGTTACAGATGAGGAAACCAAGGTCTGAAGGTCTTAAATGGCTTGCCTAAGGTCACACACAGTGTCAGAGGTGTCAGAGTTCTGGGGCAGCATTTGTGAATAAATTGCCAATTAGAGCAGAATAAAAGGCTAAAAATACAAAAGGTCATGCCATGGATCAGAATAGGTCTGCATAAAGGTTCTGAAAAATTTAGATGATAGTTTCAAATAAATAAAAGAAATAGCCTGAAGAAAACAGACAGATATTTTCTGTCTTTCTAGCTACACTATTAAAAAAAACCCAAAGTCAAGTGTACCATGAGAATACTCATGAAAAAAATTCCAAAAATCTTTGTGCCACTTGCAACCGTAAATGCCGTGTGTCATCTATGTTCCTTCTTTATATTATGTGGGATGGAGCAACAGTTGTAGCAAAGTAGATATAAAGTGAAAAAGACAGAATTCACTCTGAACGTATCAAGGGCAGTGGAAATTCATTGCAAAAAGGCACTCATGTACAAGTTCACACACTATTTTGAATGTGGTTAGGTCCTTTTTTCACAATTCTGTCATTGAGAGGAATTTAAATGATGCAGGATCTTGAGTTATCAGCACATGGGTTTGCTTGTGTCAGCTCTTGATGGCTGATGATTACATTTTCATTGTGAGCATTTACACCTTGTAAATTAGAAAATCGGGGTTTGATTTGTTGAGACTTTAGAAAGTGATGGAGAGTGCACATTTAGGGTCAGTTAATAATGCAGATTAGCCTGTGTTGAGCATGCATTTTTTTTCAGTCAGTTAAACATTTAACAGCATACTACTTGTTGACCTACGTATCATTTCATAAAACAGTTTTATAAGGATCATAGAAACAATAAAAAAATCTTTTGAAGTCCAGAACTACAATTAGACAAGCATATGGATAAGGTTTACTTCCTGAGTGGTATTTTAAAATGCCCTGTGGCACTCATATATGATTGAGGCTCAGTCAAGAGCCTATACACCTCAAATAGATTCCCTATCACTGTGTGGCAGGATTCATATTCTTTGTCAGAAATGAAAGCTGCCCAACCTGTGTGTAAGGTGAAGACTGGGATCCCCTAAATCACACAGAGAAGCTCTACCTGTGAGTAAATTGAACCAAGCTATTTAAGGGCAGAGAGGTATTGATGGCCTAAATCAGTAATCTCTAGAAAGTGCCCTTGGGGAACAAACAAGGGAAGCTTGGATAATCTAGGTGCTAGAATCATTACAGAATTGGTGGGTATCCAATTTAGAAAGAAGTGACAGATTAATGAAAAGTCTTAAAGGACTGGCTTTTGGATTTGCAGAGTCTGAAGGCTACCAAGCATGTAATAACACAGTGAATTTGTTTGCAAAGACTAGAGAGGCAATATAATGGTAAAATACCATGGAAACTATGTACTGCATTCATCAAATTTTCAATTCAGAAAATGCCCTTCAAGTTTGTAATTCATATGAGCACGAAATTAGGGGCAATAAATCTGAATAAGAGAATGCTGTTAGATTGGAGCCCTTCCTGAATAAAGATTTTTAATATCTCTTTTAACCCTTTATGCCTCCTTAATTAATTCACACCTATCCTACTCACCACTGTGACTTTACCAAACAATTTCAACCCTCTTCAAGTCTCCCATAGTTCCTCTGCAGAGGAACTTTTAACAGAGAGTCTGGTCTCATATGTTACTGAAAAATAACTGAGACCATTTGCTGGGAACTCCCTCTTCTCCCCTGCTCCTCATCTCACACCACCCAAATGTTTTCTGTCACTATCTCTTCCATATATCTCACATAATGAGGTGGTCTTTCTCTTTGCCAAGGCTAATCCCTGTACATACACCATTTCCTCCCTTCTTCTCCAACAGATTGTGCCCCCCATCTCTATTCTCTCACTTTTTTTAGTCTCTCCCTCTCTACTGCTAATTCTATGAACATGCCTATGAACATGTTTACGCCCCCCACATTCTCAAAAACTCTCAATCGAGGGGCGGCTAGGTGGCACAGTGAATAGAGCACCGGTCCTGGAGTCAGTAGGACCTTAGTTCAAATATGGCATCAGACACTTAACACTTAACTAGCCATGTGACCTTAGGCAAGTCACTTAACCCCGATTGCCCTCCAAAAAGCAAAAAAAAAAAAATTCTCAATCGATCCATCCATTCCTACTAGGTATTGTCCTATATCTCTCCTCCCTTTTGAAGCCAAACTCCTGGAGAAGGTAATCTACAATAGGTGCCTCTATTTCCTTTCTTCTCATTCTTAACTCTCTACAGTCTGGCTTCTGAATCCATTATTCAATGGAAGCTGTTCACTCTAAAATTTCTTCTTAACTGTTAAACCTAGTGGCTTTTTCTCTATGCTTATTTTTCTTGGTCTCTGCAACAATTTATCACCTTGTTCTTTATACTCTAGGTTTTTTTTGTGTGACACTACTCTCACCTGGTTCTCTTCCTACCTAAATGATTATTCCTTCTCAATATCCTTAGTTGAATCTTCACCTCTAACTGTGAGCAACCTGTTTTGTCCTGGACTCTTTTCTCTTCTCCCTTTATATTATTTCATTTGGTGATCTAATCAGTTCCCATGGATTCAATTATCATCACTATGCTAGTGATTTTCAAATTGGCTTGTACTTATGTAGTAGATTATTTTCAAATCAGTTTCTACTCATATAGTCCTAATTTCTCTGCTAATCTCTAGTCTTGCATCTTCAGCTGCTTACTGGACATGAGATTGGATGTCTCATATCCTACAGATATCTTAATCATATACTACCCAAAACTGAATTCATTTTCTCCTTCTTCCTAACTTCTTTATTACTGCTGACTATATCACCATCCTCCCAGTTGCCCTGGCTGGTAACCTAAATGTCATCTTCAATTCCTCTTTTTCTCACCACCTCTCCTCCAATCTATAACCTGTCAATTTTACCATATATAACATCTCTTATATAGCCTCTCTTCTCTCTCCTGACACTGCCACTACCCTGATTCAAGCCTTCATCATTTCACAATTGGATTATTATAATGGAATGCTTGTTAATCTGCCTGCCACAAGCCTCTCCCCATTCAAATTGTATCCTCTACTCAGCTATAAAAGTGATCTTCCTAAAGTAGAGGTCCAACAACATCACCCTTCTCAAAAAATTTCATTGTCTCCCTATCACTTCCAGAATCAGATGTAAAATCCTCTGTTGGACATGCAAATCCCTTTATAACCTTCACCCACCCCTTCTTTTCCAGTCTTCTGAGATCTTAAACCCCCTTTCCCATATTCTCTCACATGCAGTGACTCTAGCCTTCTTGTTGTTATTCAAGCAATATACTCCATCTCTCAGCTCTGAGCATTTTTACTGACCATTCTGCATTCCTGTAATACTCTCCTTCCTCTTCTCTGCCTTCTAGCTTCCCCCCAAATTCCTTTAAGTTCCAACTGAAATCTCACCTTCAACGAGAAGCTGTTCCTCATCCCTCTTAATTCTAGTGTTTTTCCTCTGTTAATTATTTCCAATTTATCATATACATACACACATATATACATATCGATCTTTTTATCTATCTATCTTGTTTGTACATAGATGTTTTCATGCTGGTTCCTCCACTAGATGGTGAGTTCCATGAGAGCAGGGACTATCTTTTGCCTTTTTTTTTTTAAATCTACAACACTTAGCATAGTGCTTGGCATGAGTAGGTACTTAATAATTATTTATTGAGTGACAGCAAAGAAGAATTCCTGTTAATAAAGTACTAATTCTGGATATCATTTCACATGTGAATTTCTGACTCAAAGTGAAGTAACCACAATGAAGACTTAGATTCAATGACTGGAATCTGAAAAAAAAATTTTGGAGGGGTAAAAGCTGTGTATAAAATTGTCCTTCTTGGCACAATAAAAGGGCAATGAAATGGAAGCCAACAATTGGAATACAACTAGAAAAGCAAAGCTGTATTCTCTCCCAATTGGTATTAGATAATCACAAATATATTGGGTTTACCAATTAAATGGAAAGTAGCTTTGTTCCTGTAGAAACTAAAGATGTATTGAACCAGTATCAGGAAATGGAGACAGGGTGAGAGGAGGAGGTTGTTCAGGACCCTCAAAACAATAAGCATTACCTTTCATCAGTTTCTTATGATCCAATTACATCTAAACTCATAAGAACATGAGCCAAAGTAATGGTGAAGATTGAGAATGTGGAATGTATTGCTGTCCTGGATACTGAATCTCAAATTACTTTTGTAGTCCAATTGTTATAACAGAGGCACTTAACAAAAATACTTTTATAACTTCTGAAAGAATTGTGTGTTGATAAACTAAATGATAAAGGATACTCACCTTGGGAATATGTCAGAATAAGCTTGTTAAAAATTAATCCAGGGGGGCGGAGCCAAGATGGCGGAGTAGAAACAGCTCATCCAAGCCACTCTTCCCCCAGATTCCCCCCAAACTATGTAAAAGGGGACTCTGAACAACTTCTGGAGCCCCAGCACCCACAGAAAGACACAGAGAAGCTAACCTCCCGCTGAGGACAGTCCAGCAGCCCTGCAGGAAGGACCAGCACAGCGGTCTGGGACCTGGCAGCGTGCAACGCACAGAGTGCAGGGAAAGGAGCCAAGCAGAGCCCAGGTCCACGTGAGCCGAGGTTTTAGCCCCAGGGTGGCAGGGCCAGCAGCCAGCTGGAGGAACCCCAGAACACCAGTAGCCGTGGCGACTCCAGAATTATCAACATAGACATGCCTAGGACAAAGTAAGAGGTTAGTGTCCTATGGACTTTGGGACCTGTATTTGGGGGAATGCATCGGCTCCCTCTCCTGGGGGCTAGAAGTCACTGAGGAGACACGCCATTTTGTAGTTTTCAGAGGCAGCTCTAGCTCCTGGCCTGCAATTAATTGTAGGGAGATCCAGTGATCAGTCTTGGGGGGTAATCACTCTTGCTTTAACCTCCCTGGATTTGGATTGTGATCTAGGGTGGAAGTTGTGGGTGGGTTTACAGCTTGCCAGAAACAGAAGTTGGCCCCCACACGTTCAGGACAAAAATTCCTCTTTCTGGCCTTAAAGCCATAGTGTGGCAATAAGCCCAAAAGTCAGGTAATCAAGTGGCAACATGCCAAGGCAAAGGAAACAGAAAAATGCAACCCTAGACTTCTATTTTGGGGGCATAGAGTGGGAAAAGTACTGTGAGGTCAGAAGTCCTGCTCCAAAAGCCCCAGGGGAAAACATGAGTGGGTTGCAGGCCATAGAGGACCTTAAGAAGGACTTTAAAAATCAAATAAGAGAAGTGGAGGAAAATTGGAAAGAGAAATGAGAAGGATGCAGGAAAAGTATGAAATGAGGGTCAACAGCCTGACTGAGGAAAACAACACCTTAAAAAATAGACTAACTCAAATGGCAAAGGAGGCCCAAAAGGGCAATGAGGAGAAGAATGCCTTAAAAAGTCAAATTTGCCAGATGGAAAAAGAATCTCAAAAGCTCATTGAGGAGATTCATTCCTTCAGAGTTAGACTGGAGCAAATGGAAGCTAATGACTTTATGAGAAATCAAGATGCTGTTAAGCAGATCCAAAGAAATGAAAGATTAGAAGGCAATGTGAAATATCTCATGGGAAAAACCACTGACCTGGAGAATAGATCCAGGAGAGACAATTTAAAAATTATTGGACTACCTGAAAGCCATGATCAAGGAAAGAACCTAGAAATCACCCTTCAAGAAATTCTCAAGGAAAACTGCCCTGATGTTTTAGATCCAGAGGGCAAAATAGAGGTTGAAAGAATCCACCGATCACCTCCTGAAAAAGATCCCAAAAAGAAAACTCCCAGGAATATTATAGCCAGGTTCCAGAATCCCCAGATCAAGGAGAAAATACTACAAGCAGCCAGGAAGAAACAATTTCAATATTGTGGAAACACAATCAGAATAGCCCAGGACCTGGCAGCTTCTACACTGAGGGATCGAAGGGCATGGAATATGATATTCCAGAGGGCAAAAGAACTGGGAATGAACCCAAGGGTCACCTACCAGCAAAACTGAGTATTTTGTTTCAGGGGAAAATATGGTCATTCAGTGGAATAGAGGACTTTCAAGCATTCTTGAGGAAAAAACCAGAATTGAATAGAAAATTTGACACCCAGACACAAGAAGCAAGAGATGCCTGAGAAGGTAATCAGGGAAAAGAAATCAAAAGGAACTTATCAAAGTTGAACTATTTACTTTCCTATATGGAAAAGCAATAACTGTGACTGATGATATCTTTCTCACTATGAAAATAATGGAAGAAGAGTGTGTGGTCATATGAATACATATGTGAATGTGTGTGTATATGGATAGAGGCATAGGTTGAATTTGTTGGGAAGGGAGAATACTCAAGGGATGAAATTATGAGGTGAGAGAGGAAAGTGGCAAGAGGATATGGGGAAAGACAGGGCAGGGTAAACTATCTCATGTAGAAGAAGCAAGCGGAAGTGGTTGCAAGGGAGGGGGAGAAAAGGAAGGGAAAAAAAGGCAAATCCACATTCTCATTGAATTTGTTTCAGGGAGAGAATGACATACATACTAAATAGGATATCTCAACCTGCAGCAGAATAGGGGGAAGAGGGATGAGAGGAGGGATGACGGATGGGAGGGCATCCTTGGGGGAAGGGGAGGTTGGAAGTACCCACTATAGAATAGGGACAGGATCATGTAGGAATGGACCAGGTGGGGGGTGGGATGAGTGGGAGGGAATTATAAGCAGCCTTGTACAATATATCTACTACGATAATGTTTTGCATAGCTAGACATGTACAACGTATACTGAATTACTTATCTCCCCAGAGGGAATGGGTGACAAGGGAGGAAGGAAATGGATCTGAAATTCGAGGTCTTAACATTGAATGTTTCAAATATATATAAATACTATTATTAATACTCTTTTGCTTGTAATTGGGAGATAAGATGTGCAGGCATTGGGACACAAAGATTCACCTTCCTCTAATGGAAAAGCCGAAGGGGGTATGGGAGAAGGTATGGGAGAGAGCAGATTGGAGGAAGCGATATCTTGTGGGACTGCTATTCTGGGAGGTTGGGTAGGGGAATAACCGGGGGAAAATGATTGTAACTCAAAATCTGGTGGAAATGAATGATGTAAAACAGAAGTTAATAAAGCATTTGTCTAAAAAAATTAATCCACATATTTCATTTTAAAACTAAATTTTACATATTTTTTCAAATAACAAGCAACTATTTTCTCTCTCCTGCAATCTTCCCTCTACCACTAAAAAAGCAAAGAGAAAGCCAAGTTCTAATAATAATTATGCATAGTCTGGCAAAACAGACTGTTTGATAATAGCAGGAAGGTGGCCACCATGCTTTAATTTGGTCTGCCCAGTTTCTCCAACTATCTCTGGTATAATTGAACTATTTGGAACCAAATCCAATTCATTTCAAATACTAACAGGACAGTGCACAAGTCAGGATCCTACTTACTTTTGTCACATTTTGGCTATCCAAGTCTGTTTTGGGACAGATCTCACTCAGACATGTCTAGTCATCTAGGCTCAGAATTGTATCAATATAAGGCATTCATTGGAGATGTACCCTGTAACAAGAAGAAATTTACTCAATAATAACATAGAAAAGATATTAATTTTGGAAAGATTCAATGAACTTGAATAAAAAGAAAGGAAGGAAGGAAGGAAGAAAGTAAAAAAAATAACATGCTTCAGTCTTCAGACAGTATCAGTTCTTTCTCTGTAGGCTCATAGCACTCTTTATTATGAGTCCTTTGGGACTGTCTTAGATCATTGTATTGCTGAGAATAGATAATTCATTCACAGTTGATCATTGTACAGAATTTCTTTTACTGTATAGGATGTTATTCTTCTCCTTTTCACTTTACATCAGTTAACAAAAACGTTTCTGGATTTTTCTGAAATCTACTTGCTCATCGTTTCTTATAGCACAGTAATATTCCATTATAATCATATGCCACCACTTGTTAAGCCACTCTCCAATGAATTATAGCCTTTAAAGAAAAAACTTCTGAGATAGGATTCTGAGACAATGGTGGACTAGGTTAGAAAATTCCAAGCTCTCAAAATTTTCCCCCCAAAAAGAGATGAAATAGTGTCTCAAGGCAATTATTGAGAGCAGTAAAAATAAATAGGATTAGGGGTGTAACAGAGTTCCTTCCAGGATAATCTGAGAAGATATGAAGAACAGTCCCAGGATGAGATTGGGTCTGTATGAAGAGTAAATATCTCCAGCCTAGGTACTAAGTCTGCTTAAGCAACAAACAGCAAGCTCTGGGGTTAGCTGGGTTGAGAGGCTGCCTCCACCCTAGTTGTAGGAACTTTTTCCCCTGGAGTAGTGAAGTGTGTTGGGCATCTGAGTCAGGGAAGATAGAGTGAACCTCTGAAGAGATCCTATGAGGAAAACCTCTAGGAATATCATAGTCAAATTCTGAAACCCCCAACTCAAGGATAAAATATTCTGAGCAACAAGGAAAAAATAATTTAAATATGGTGGTGCCACAATTAGAATCACACAGTGAATATAAAAAGACAACAGGTCTTGGAATACTCTATATCAAAGATCAAAAGAACTGGGATTGTGGCTGAAAATATATCCAGAAAAAACTAAGCATAATCCTGAATGAAAATAAAATGGATATTTAATGAACTGTTGGACTTTTAGGACTTTGTTAAACAAACAAACAAACAAGCAAACCTGGACTTAATAGAAGCTTTGACATACAAGAGACAAGAGAAATATAAGGTACATGTCAAAGACTAATTACAAAGGACTCAATCAGGAGAGACTTTTTATGTATGTAAAATGTAAACCCTATGTCTAAGATTGTTATTAGTAAGTGAGTAGTTTTTAAGAAATATTGGGGTAGTTAATAAATGGTCATAGGATATGAACAGGCAGTTATCAGAGGAAGAAATTAAAGTTATAAGCATATGAAAAAATGATCTAAATCACTATCGATTAGAGAAATGCAAATCAAAACAACACTGAGGCACCACATCTCATCAGTCTGATTGGCTAACATGACGAAACAGAAAAAATAATAAATGCTGGAGAGGATGTAGAAATATTGGAACACTAATGCATTGTTTGTGGAGTTGTGAACAGATGCAAGCATTCTAGAGAATAATTTAGAACTATGTTCAAAGGGATATAAAAATGTGCATTCCCTTTGACCCAGCAAAACCACTACTAGTTCTGTATCCCAAAGAGATCATATAAGTAGGGGGAGGAACCATATATATATATATAAATATGTAAGCAGCTCTTTTCGTGGTGGCAAAGCATTGAAAATCAAGGGGGTGCCCATCAATTGGGAAATGGCAAAACATAGTTGTGGTATATGAATATAATGGAATACTATTGTGCTGTAAGAAATGAGGAGCAGACAGATTCCATAATAACGTGGAGAGACTTATGCAAACTGATGCTGAGTGAGGAGGATAGAACCAGGCGAATTTTGTACACAATTACAGACACATGATATGTGTGCCGACTAACTTTGATAGACTAGATTCCTCTTAGCAATGCAAGGTTAGAAGACAACTCCAAAAGAGTTATGATGGAAAGGGATATTATAGGGGCAAGGTAAGCCCCTCTGTGAGGAATAAGATTATACAAACCAAGGTCCCAACTCAATATGACCTTTCTATTACCCTGAGTTGTTTGGGAACAGGGATCCTGAGAGCTTGAGGGCTGCTCCTCTCCTGGGACCCTGGCCAGGTCCTTGAGAAGAGATATGATAACTGCCCAACTCCTGGAACTAGCCACTCCAAGGAAACATCGCTCTTTGGGGGGCCTTGGAGGGACTGGCCTCCCTCCCTGTCCTCACACAAGATACGATGCTTGCTAAAAAAACACCTGGCAGTATGCCTTCTTTGTTCTCAGCACTATTTAAACTGTAAGATTCAGACCCCAAATTGGAATCTCACCCATGGAGAGGATGCTCTACCTGGGACCCTCCCGTGTGGGACCCTGATTGCTGTACCCGGGACCAGCTTGTGTGGTGAGGTGCTGGTGCTTCCCCACAACAGTGATGCTTGTAAATATGTAAATATATATATCCACTATTAATCATAGTTGCTCTTATTCTGCTATGTTTAAGCCTTTTATTCTGTTATCTCCGGTTTATTTCTCATTTGCCTATATATACATATATTTGGAATAAATATTCTAAAGAAATTGCCTTGGGTCTTTCTTGGAGTGCCTAGCATTCTGTTTATGTGATTTCTGAACCTCCTTAATTGGACAGATATCCAAATTCAGAGAAAAGAACTACAGAGTCTGAATGGCAGATTGAAGCAAAGTACTTGCTCTCTCTTGTGTTTTGTTTCATACCTTCTTTCTCATTCACTCCATTGGTTATAACTATTTTTTTTACAACTTAACTAATGTTTAATGTGAATGTATTTGCAGAACCTATATCAGATTGCATGCTGCCATGGGGAGCAAGTGGGGGAAAAGGAAAGTGAGGGGGAGAAAATTTGAAACTCAAGAGATTTTGGGACTGAAAGTAAACTAAAAGTAAATAAATACATTTTTTTTTTACTAAAAACCAAAGTGAGTTTTACTCAATAAATTAACCCATTTATTGTTGGACTATGGACTACAGATATTTGATAAGATTTTACTGGTCTTTCAATTCCTTCAGTCTTCTGATGGCAGATTTGACTGTGACTGCAGAGGTGATATTGTAGGTCCATGCACCACCAGCTACTGTTTTCATACAGGATCCACAGTGCCAGATACCCACAGCCCGTCTCTTCATTTTGGTCTTGCCACAGAAGGAGCAGTTATACTTGGCATGCTGGCTAATTTCAATTTTCTTCGCCATTTTTTCTGAGGGATGCACCATAACATTTCCCATATTTACTAACAATTCCGACCTTCTTGGTACATTTAGCCATGTTAGCGGCGCAGGGGCTAGAGCTTGGAGAGGCAATAAATGCATTTTTAAAAACAAACAAAAAAGAAAGATTGGGGTAGCCCTGAGTTTGGTATGACTTTAAAAAGTAAAACCATTTAGGAATAGCTAAAAAGAGGAATTCTTTTATACAAATGAGGTCTGAGAGGAAGAACTAATTCAGAGGAACTAGATGGGGGAGGAGGGCTGTTAGTTCTGGAAACTTACTTTCATCAGCGATAAGTTCAAGAGGGAAAAATATATATATATCTTGAATAGTATCTAAGTCTTTTGAATTAAAAAAGAAATAAATGATAAGAGGGTAAGGAGGGAGGAGAGAATAACGGAGGGAGCTTTAGAGGGAAGGGTGAAGGAATGGGTTAAAGTGGGGTATAGGAGGGTGTTTAGATTAATGGGGATAGGAGGATAGGGATCCTTGGAGAGGGACTAGGTTAAGTAATAGGAGGGCAAGGTTGAGGGTAGAAGCAGAGGAGTTAGGAGGCATAAGAAATAAGATACATGCACAAACAAAAACAAAGATCAGAAGTAGAATCTATTAGTGAAAGTATATGTCTATAAATGCATATATGTATGTACATATATTTATATGTATGTGTATATAAATATAGGTGTATTTATACATCTATGTTTATATGTGAATACATCAGCTGATAATCATTAAATATCATATTTTTGGCCATACAGACTGCCTTGTTTTTCTTTAAAAATGCCTTTCCCTGGGGGCAGTCAAGATTGTGGAGTAGTTTATAGCACTTCCTCGGGACTCCAGCCCACACCACTTCAAATTTATGTCAAAGAGGACTCTGAACAAACTCTGGAGCTACAGAACCCCAAAAATGACTCAGAGAAGCTAACCCCTGCTGAGGACAGCCTGGCAGCCCGGCAGGGAGTGGCCAGCACAGAGCTCTGGAAGCCAAGCCCAGCCCTGTGTGAGCCACAGGTTTTAGCTTTAGTGTGGGAACACAATCAGGATAACACAGGATCTTGCAGCTTCTACACTGAGGGATCAAAGGGCTTGGAATATGATATTCCAGGGGTCAAAGGAGCTGGGATTAAAACCAAGAATCACCTTGCCAGCATAATTGAGTATCATGTTTCAGGGGAAAATATGGTCATTCAGTGGAATAGAAGACTTTCAAGCATTCTTGGTGAAAAAACCAGAACTGAATAGAAAATTTGACATTCAGATACAAGAAGCAAGAGAAGCATGAGAAGGTGGACAGGGAAGGGAAATCATAAGGAACTTATTAAAGTTGAACTATTTACATTCCTACATAGAAAAATGATAACTATAACTGATGAAACCTTCCTCAGTATGAAAATAGTTGAAGAAGGGTATATGGGCCTATGAATACATATATGGATATGTGTATATGTGTTTATAGGTATATGTAGATAGAGAGCACAGGTCAAATTTAAGGGATG